>APFE030492168.1:2544-47137 GCA_000404065.3 Pinus taeda | reverse complement strand
TGTATCAGCCTTTTTTGATGTCTCAGCATCTTTAGAGCACTCAAGATTACTGATAATTGAGTTGAATTGCTGCCATTCCTGGAGCAATTTCGGGTCAATTTGAGTATCTACATTCACATTTATGCTGCTATGTTCCTGCTCTTTCTTTTGGGTTTCCTCTTGTCTTTTCATATGCACTTCTTCCTGTTCCTTTGATGTAACAGGAGGTTCCTTAGTAAGTCATTGTTCAGGCTCACTTGATTCTGTTGTTGGGGTTGTTGCTAACAGATCTAGAGGCAGAGTTTGCAACCTCTGTTCTCTAAGTCTGTTGAATTCAACTAATCTGTCATATTTATATTCGATTCTAGCCAGCGATTTAACTTGGAACATTGACTTGGCTGATGAGAACAGATCATCAAACTTATCTTCTTTATGTTCAAACTTTGTCAATTTGGCCTGTTCAAGTGCATTATAGGCGACTTTGCGTGGATCAAATTACCTACTAGGGAGAGTTGCTAGAGTTAATGACTTTATTTTTTCATATTCTTTCTCTGCATGTTTGAAATCATGTAAAGTGTAGACACCACATCTTAGGGGAAAAGAGGGCCAGACCTGCTTCTTATTTATCTTTAGAGTTTGTGTGACTCCTTCGGAGATAATCTGATAGGCTATCTCCCTAGCCAGCAGTTTATCCGGTATGTACAAAGGAAGAACGTGAGGTTTGGCTTGACTACCGAAAATTCTTATATAAGTAAAATTTTCCTCTCTGAACCAACTTCCTATTGATGTCAAATCAATCCCTGCTTGGTAGGAAATCTTAGGGGTAGGTTTATTAAAGATAGAATAATGAATGGGTAACATAAAGTTGTTGCAGATTTGGTATAAATGGTGCTTGTAGTAGGTTTTCCACAACTTCTGATGGTATATGTGAATGGGCGTGGGGTCTTGCGAAGTCCACCTCCATCCGAGCACAGCAAATTCAGAATTAAAAAACAGGATGTCTAGTATATAAGCACTATAGTAGAATGGGGGAATAAGCCTTTCAGTGACGAGGGATTTGCTTCTAAAATCAAGAACTGCGGTTGCTAGCTTATCAGACAGTATAGTTGCCCAATCCATTATTTCACCATTACATGCCGCTTCCATCAAGGGAACCATTTCTATAGTGAAATTAGCGGAATCGTACAACCCCCACAACCTACACATCATTATCCCAGCATAATAAGAAGGAGAGCATAGAGAATCAACCGAGTACTTACCCGAAGATTCATGCTTGTGTTTTGCCGGATTTTGCCTCCATTCCCGAATGGGTTCGGATTCAGTTTCGTTCTCATCTCGGAATTTCTCCAGAAATGCCTTGTTGTACTTCTTCTCTGGCACAGGAAAATGATACATTTGCCTCAAATCATCAGATTGAAATGAACCGAAGATTCTCCCATCTCTGGTGCTGAAGGTTTTGTCTGTGATTGGGATTTCCTCAATTGCCCATCTCACTACATCCGTATATGGGATAATTTGTTCCCGAGCTGCTATCCGATGAAGGAAAGAGTCAACTAAGTCCTTTAGAGTAGCATCAGATTTTCGAGTGCTATCTGCTGAGGCTCGTACTGCTGTCATCTCTGGTTCTTCGGCTTCAATCAAATTATAGGTACTTTTCCAAGTAGTTTTGCCGAGTCCTAGACATGTAGTATCCGATATCAATCCTTTCTTTTTAGTTCCTGGATCAGTGATGAGTTGTCCTTTGCCCGGCGAAGTGAAAGCGATTGTAGTTTTCTTAGACTTCTTCCCCATTCTGCTTGAATTCGTTACTTCGGAAGAGTTCTGCACAGGAGTGAAAATGAACGTAATACAAAAAATTGATATCGCAAACCGAATATGAGTGAGATATATTGATCAATGCATGATGAATGATTAACTTAAAGTGGCCACGGATACAATCTGTGAAAAGATTTTTAGGCTTATTGTTTCATTAAATGGTCGTTAAAACTTGTCAATCCTTTAAATGCCCATCATATCGATTATTGGCCGAATGATTTGTTTAAGCGTGCCTTGGATGTTTTGGCAGTTGAGCGCAGATGAATGACTGTTTGGAAGATAAGGATTTTAATACGAATTAATCGTAATAACCCTGCTTTAAGATTTCTTTGAAATTCGCGCTTTTGGCTTTATTGCAATCGGGCATCGGGGAAATCTTAAATCGTTGCATTGGTTCCATTTGGAATCCCCGATCCCCGATAGCGATATCGCATCGCATCGGGAGTATTAACTGGGCACTTTGAAAAGCATGCATGGTCCCCAATCGCCGATACCGATATCGCATCCCATCGGAGCGAAAGGAATTTTATTATACCAACTTATTATTGCCGATATCCGATAGCCTATTGCGAGTTGTCCCGTCGGAGAAAACCAATGGGTCTTTAAGTTATGCCTCCTTTGTCATTGCGATATGCAATCTTGTGATCACTTTATCGCAATGATAAAAGATTAATCATTTATATATATAAGACCTTTAATTGGTTTATCAAAAAGGTTTTGTAATGTTTTTATTTTGTTTTCAGACCTTTTTGAGTAACACTAAGTTGATACCAATTAAATCAAAAGGACCCCATTTCAATTATAGTTTTGGAGAATAATAATTGATATGAAATGGGGGTTGGTTAGAAAACACAAACACTTGGCGATTCGCCGGAAAACAGTTATCTCTGAAAAGTATGAATACTTAGAACGTTTTCCCAAAATGAAATTTCATCAAAGGGGAAAATTCTAATATAACTAGGTATATATGCATTCCAAATAAAATGAAACTATCTTTGCTAATTCCCTCTCTTGTTTAAAATTGGATACATTTTAAATTTTAAATTGGCCTCTATTGGTTGATAATGATAAAATAGAAAACCTTTCCAATTCATCTTTTAGAATTAACTCCTTTGTCATAGGTAGAGCCTCTGCTGCCAACAAACGTTCATAGTTTCGACAGGGATACCTTTTAACCATGTTATTGTCCATTGTCCCATTCATCTCAAAGTATGATTAACAGAATGAATTCAAAACATGCTTTTCACATTTTGCATTTCTTTTCTACTTTTCTGTTATTTTGTAAGATAAAAAGTCATTTCCCTCATTTGGTGGCCATCTGAGTGACAATGCCATTCACTGGTAGTAATTTAACCGAACAAGCTGGCTCATGATGAGACCCCTTGTCTTATAATTAAAGCCATTACCCTGTTTTGGTATGCAGTATTGGTAATGTCGGTTAAACTATTTCCCTATGATCATGGTAAGTAGGCTTGTAATAAGACCTCTTATCCTTTATATCCAATATTTTAGAATTACACTCCGAGTAATCACAAGCTTTGGTGAGTGGGATGGACAATTTTCTCCTTAAGAGTAAATGGATGACAAGGTAAGAGTTGAAGATGCTGAAATTGGATTAGTTCCTATTTTGATATTGATAACCTTCTTGTGACTAATTTGAAAACATAAAATGATTTACAATATTTCGAAACTTTGAGAAGCGTTCACAAAAATTGAAGTGTGGTTTCAGAATGAAATTATATCTAATTTCCTAGAAATTATCCCTTTTGTTTAAGACTTCTATTATTTTAAAAGTAAATATCAACACTACTTGTTTTGAGCAACTCTTAAGTACAGCAAAGGTCAATGGAAGATACCCTACAAATTTATTTTCTAATGGTCCTACAAACTACAAAATTCTATTAAAAGGAGAAGGGGTTACCTCCTCAATTGAAGAATTTCTTTAAGATAAGGCCATTAACAGGGAGAGAACCTCTCAAACCTTGTAAATCTTGTAATATGAAGGTTGAATGGCCTATCTTTTCATAGACCAGAAATGGCCTGACCCACATCTTCTGAAACTTGGTGTGTTTTCCCTTATCTTCATGGGCTTTGTCCCATTTCAGAACTAAATCACCGACTTGAAATTGTTTTGAACCGGATGAGACTGAATCAAAGGATGACTTGATGATTTGCTGATGCTTTGCATGAATAACCTTGTCTTTTTCTCTTTCCTCTTCTAATTTTAGAATTTGGTCATGTCTAAGTTGTATAGAAGAAGAAGGGCTTTCTTTAATAAACTGAACTAGGTCTAGAGAAGGAAGGACAAGATTTTTTGGTAGCACTGCTTCTTTTCCATACACAAGATTAAACGGGGAAGAACCTATGGAAGCCTTTTGCGTTATCCTATTAGCCCATAATGCAAATATTAAGGATTTGTGCCAATTTTTATGATTCTGTTCGATAGTTCGCTTAATAATTTTAATCAGATTTTTATTTGTAGACTCTGCTAAACCATTACCCTGGGGATAGTAATTAGCAGAATATTTCAATTTAAATCCTCTTTTAATAGCGAAATCAAATATAGCATTGCCTGAGAAGTAAGATGCATTATAAAAAACAAGAGCATTTGGGACACCAAACCTGGTAATGATGAATTAGTCTATGAATTCAATAATTGCTTCAGAATTTGTTGTTTTTAAAGGAATTGCTTCAACCCACTTGGTAAAATAATCAGTAGCAGTAAGGATATACTTATGTTGTTTGGAAGAATGTGGAGTAATTTCTCCAATGATGTCCAATCCCCATTGCTCAAATGGTTTTTCAATGTTGACTGGTTGCAAAGGGAAACCTGGTTTTCTTTGTCTTCCACTAGAAGTTTGACAATTACAGCATTTCCTTACATATTCATGAGCATCTTTAAATAGAGTGGGCCAATAATATCCAGCATGGATGATTTTGTGAGCTGTTGTATCAGCTCCAAAGTGTCCTCCTGCCGGTCCATCATGTAATTCCTGCAAAACCTTTTGTGCTTCAGGTTTTTCTAGGCATCTTAATAAAATTGAATCATAGTTTTGCCTAAAAAGCACATAATCAATAATTGTAAAATCTTTTGCTTTCAATCTAATGGCCCTTTTGTTTTTGTAAGACAGGTTAGGAGGTGCATATCCATTTTTCAAATAAAATATTAAGTCAGCATATTGTGATTCAGAGCCAGCGATACTTATCTGGTTGATCTCTTCGATTTGATCTGTATCACCTGATTCTTGAATGTTGGATGCTCCTACCAATAACCTGAAAAAACCTTGGCCTCTAACAATCTTTGCTGGTTTAATTTCTAATTCATATTCTTGAAGTGTTGTAACCCAGTTTTCCCTTTTTTCACCCAATTCCCTTTGGATTAATAGTTGCCTTACTGCAGGGAAAGGAACTATAACTTTTGTATGGGCTTTTAAAAGGAAGGGTCTGTAACGTTTGACAGCTTTATATACAGCAAAGGCTTTTTTTTCTACTTCGGAGTAATTCAATTCAGGACCCTGAAGATTTGAACTATAGAATGAAATGGGTGCTCCCAAATTGTGATTGTTGATCTATGTGAGTACTGCTGCATAAGACAAATCAGATGCGATAGTATACAATGTGAAATGATTAGAAAAATTAGGAGTATTTAAAGCGGGGGCATTTATTATTGATTGTTTGATCAAATCAAACGCTTCCTTTTCTGCCGATCCCCATCTAAAGACTGAATTTTTCTTAATCATAGTTTGAAGTGGCAAAATGATTTGAGAAAAGTCTGGAACGAACCTTTTAACAAAATTGATTTGGCCTAAAAATGACTGCATGGATTTTTTATTATGAGGGAAAGGGATTTTAGAGATTTCTTCGATCCTGTCCAGATCAATATAAATGCCATCTTTAGAAACAATAAATCCTAAGAGTTTTCCTTGACCAAGAGCAAAGAAGGATTTCTTAGGGTTAAGTGAAATACCGTATCTCTTGCAGCATTGAAAGATTTGATTTAAATCATGCAAATGATTGGATCTCTCTTTAGAAAATACAGTAATATCATCTAAGTAGATGACTACTGTTTTGTTAATCAACCCTTTAAAAGCTATATCCATCGCTCTTTGGAACGTGGCTCCTGCATTAATAATTCTGAAAGGCATTTTCTGATACGCATACATACCCCATTTTGTTCTGAATGTGGTTTCGAGTCGGTCATCAGGATGGACCAAAATTTGGTTATATCCTGAAAAACCGTCCAAAAAGGACATTAACTCAGAGCCTGCCACTGATTGGAGTATCTGCTCCATAGTAGGTAATGGGAAATTATCTTTTAGGCTTGCCTTATTCAAATTTCTGAAATCTATACAAATCCTGATGTCGCCATTTTTCTTTCTGACTGGCACCATATTGGAGACCCAGTTTGAGTGTCGAACGGGAAAAATAATCTTAGCTTTCAAGAGTTTATTAAGTTCCGATTTTATTTGACTCTCTAAGTTTTGATGTATTTTTCTCAACTTCTGTTGAACTGGTTTCTGTTCGGGAAGCATTGGAATGGTATGCTAGATGATGGATGTATCATATGTTTTTAAATCGTCATATTTCCAAGAAAAAACATGTTTATTTTTCCGTAACAGTCTAATGAATGCTTCCTTTTCTTCCACAGAAAGTCCTAATCCTAAATTAATGTTTTGACGAGTTTGCTCAGTGCCAAGGTTTATCAATTCAATCCTTAAGGTAGAACTTTGGAGCTTTGTATTGGTCACAGGTTTAAACCTGTCTTTAATATCATAAATATCTTCAAGCTTCACCACAGACTTTGGGATTGAATTTTCCTCGTGTTTACCTCGCATTTGAATATCGTCCTCGTTTTCCTCAATGATTTGATCATCATAGGATTTTTCGGAGGTTAAAAAATGTAAAATATCTTCATCGTGGTTGAATACTCTCCAATTAGTGACATTGTCAGGAATTGATGGCCTAAAAAGCAATTCTACTGAAAATCTATCTGGGCTATAATCTTCGGAAGGTAGGAGCTTGGAAGCGACATTGGCTAGCAAGTCGGCTACTGAATTTTGAGACCTGGGAATGGAAGAAATATTGAATGCCAAAAAGTGGGAGGTGAGTTCCTGTACCAGCGACTGATAATGTTTGAGATGGTTAGAAAGACAATGAATTGTATTCCTTACCTGCTTAACAATAATCTCAGAATCTCCAAACACTTTCAAATATTGGACCTTGAGGCTAATCGCTTTATATAGTCCTTGGACTAAGGCTTCGTACTCAGCTGTATTATTCGTGCATTCAAACTCTAGCCTGCAGGACAGCATTGTTTTTTCTCCCTGTGGGCTAACCAAAATACATCCTGCTCCTGAGCCCTCGCTAGACTTGGACCCATTGAAATATAAAGACCAAAATAAAGAATTATCTACAATCTTATTTACAGTTTTCCCAGTATCATTAAAACATCTTGACCTATCTTTTTGTGAATAATTTTCGATCTGAGATGTGGAATTGTTTACTGAGAAAGGAGATGGTTGGGCAGCAAAGTTGCCAAAGGATGACTCTGATGAATAATTCCCCAAAATGTTGTTATTAAATGCTATTGGTTGATTTTCTTGTTCAAATTCTGTAACTGTGTGGGTCATGTGTTTCTCCCGATCGATTTTTATTTGATTCGGCTTACCCTTATAGGGAAGCCACATATGGGACCAAGCGGTAGAAATATACCCATGGAGCTTTTTTGACCAATCCCTGCTTAAAATTAAACCATAGAACTCAGGTATATTGGCGATTAAGATATCAATCCTTTGAACCACTCGTGGATCAGCCGATAACCTGATTGTAACAGAGTTTATTTCCCCTAAAACCTGGACTTTAGTTCTATCTAACTGCACAATGTGAATTGAAGACTTATGAGGTTCTATGTTCAGTTTAGAACAAACTGAAACTGGCATGAGTCAATCAAGCAATTATGTAGATTTCGATTGTAAATTTTGTACGTTAAGAGAAAAGGAGGGGTATGGGAATTTGATCTATCTCCAATTAGAATTGTATCAGTTGCCTCAACTCTACCAAAAGGTGGTTGTCCTGAGTCGCTTGTAGCTTTAGTATTGGGAAGAGGCGAAGAAGGGACTGCATTAAGTTCTTTGAGAAGCAATAATGTTTTAATTTACTGAGTTCAAACATGGTGATGTTTGCCTTAGTCCTTTTCATGTCATCAACAATATTATAGTCCATTGAATCGGATACTACCAACGTCTTAGATGATGTAGGTATATTGGAGGATGACGGTTGATTTTGAGATATTGTTGCGGTTGGCTTCCTTGTGGGTACCTTTTCCTTCGTAGTATTGGTACCTGCACTCCTTTTCTTTGAATTGGCCTGAACAGGTTCAAGAGTAATTTTACCCCTGGTAGTCACCGGAAAGGCTTCTTGTTCAGCTTTAGTATCAGAGTTAGGCAGTATAATGTCCCACATTCCATGGCATTCAACGACTTCCTCTTCTTCTAATTCATCGAATGGTGTAATTGTTTCTTCTTCTTCTTCTTCCTCAGGATTTGAATCTGCATAGGATATAACATTTGGAGGCTTGGACTCAGGCTTCTTAAAATTCCTGTAAGGTTTCTTTGTTGAGGACTCTGCTACTTGCTTCTTAATCTCAACCATTTCATTTGACATGGTTTTGAGGAATTTTTGAAGGCCCTCCATATCGTATGGATATTTGGTGATTTTCTTCTTTGAATCATCCTTGAAAGACACTTTTTTGGATTTTCGTTCCTCTAGAGCAACTTTCTTTTCCAAAGCGATTACACGTTTTTCGACAGCAAGGGCTTCTTTCATGTTTTCAGCCAATGTAGGTTTTTTAGCCCTATCTACAAAAATGGCTATATTTGAGGGTAAGGCTGTAATGTACCATTCGCTTCTAATTTTTTCACTTGGCTTATCATCGGTAGGGATTTTGTTCAAGAGTTTGTTAAATCGGGAGTTAAACTCCTTAATTGGTTCTCTTGACTCGATCCTTAGATTAGAAAGGTCATTGATGAGTGTAGCCAAGGATCTATCATCGTCGTATTTGGTAAGAAACTATTCTTGAAAGATATTCCAACTGGTGATGTTACAACTGGTGAGGGCAAGGAAAAATACCAAGACCTTGCTGATCCTTGTAATGTGTAGGGGAACAATCTAACTACAACATCTTCTTCTATTACTCCCTTCAAATTAACCGACAACATGAAATTATTTATGTGTTCCTCAGCTAATGTTCCAGCATCTGGATTGAACTTTGGTAAACATTTCTCAGGATAATCAGGTAACGGATGTAAAGGCGCAGACATAGTGACTGCCCCAGGACTTCTCCATGGTGTTTGAGCCATTTTGGGAGTACCAACGATTACCTGTGGTGTTCTAGGTGATTGGGGAGGAGGTGGAAATGAAGACTGAAAGGATTGTGATGTTGGAGGTGAAGTCCCTTGGTGAACAATAATATGTAATGGTGAAGTGGGTGTTTGACATCGCACTAGTGATGATGAGATGGAAGATGATGGAGAAAAGGTTTCACTACCAAAACCTTCAGTGTTCTTTTTAATCCTTTTCCTTTGGAGTAAAGGCAACTCAGGTGGTTCAATGTCGAGTTTTTTGCTTTGAAGTCTGGTAAGATGATGAGGTAAGCTAAATTGCGAAGTCTGACTGCCTTGTGATACTTCAGATCTAGGAGGTGAAATCGAGAAGCCTTGAAGTTTCTAGATGATAGACTGAACTTCAGGGAACTCTGGGCTTAAACATTCTGAAGTATAATGAGGTTGAGCAGTAGTAGTTGATCCTTCCTCTTCTCGTCTGGATACTAATATTTCAGAGTGCAAACGAGAGGTCCGAGGAGAGGCGGAGGGTGATTTACTCTGTGAATGGTCTGTAGGTTTTGACTTACTCGCCATTCATAGTGGATGGACCTCCTTCTAGCGCCAAAAATGTTGATGCCCTGAAAATCGTTGTATCAACATTGGGGGATAACCACCCGGTCCGGACCTTAATACAACTCCTTTTCCGTTTGGGATGGTGGCTCCGACTAGATATAATGGGACCAGTTTCCCAATAATGAATAAAAGGGGTGGATGAATGATTGGTTATCTAATCTAGTGATAGGCGAATAACTTAATCTATCAGCAAAAATAAAAGAACTACTGCTAATCTCAGGAACTATTATTCTTTGTAAATGTAGCGTTTGATGATCTTTGTCTATTGACAGACATATAGATGACTCTATCAAATAAAAGTAGATATTTATTCATTCAAAGATTACTTTATTTAAATAGTTAAACAAAGTGATTAACACAATATTGCTACACTTATCATTTATATCATCGATACATACATGATTAGAAGAAAAGCACACTGTAAACATCCAATAGTGGAAGGAATAAAGAATGTTGTTAAAACACATATATATATCCGATAATAGCAAGAGCGATCAAATGAAAATTCATATAAGAAGAATGAGTTCAGACATAGATAATAGTACCATATGAGCTACTTCTCACTCCCAATATCAATCACTATTTGAAATTCTTCTTCCAACGCAGAAATACTTTCAAACAAAGACAGTAGTGAACATTCGCATGAAATCTTCTTTGTCAAAATCAGAATGA
Organism: Pinus taeda; assembly: GCA_000404065.3. Lineage (NCBI taxonomy): Eukaryota > Viridiplantae > Streptophyta > Pinopsida > Pinales > Pinaceae > Pinus > Pinus taeda. Next base: position 36,716 of record APFE030492168.1, on the reverse strand, counting down.
TTGGTCTAGTTTTATAAAAGAATATCCCTAAAGTACAATAGTGCAACTTCAGGTTTTAAGTCATATACAAAACTTTACGACCCTTTCTAAATACATGAAAGGGTCTATAAATACTAAATTAAGCTAACTACCTATGAAACTGAAATCCTACTTAATTGGTATCAATTGCTTTTGAATATCTCCTTCACAACAATCTGGCAGTCGGCAGCATGAATCATCATTTAGGTTGTTTGCCTTTAAACCTGAGCTGACATATCGCAAGCACTAGCTCCACTTCGAGTGGTCTGTTGAGGCGAGAATTGAGTTGGGCAGCATAGGTGGCATCCTGAATATCGGGAATGATATACCCGATTGCATTTGTAAGGCATTTGAGGGCGGCTCTCTAGCTGTGTTGTTTGACTAAAAAGAACCAATAGTTGTCCCATGTCAAACTGTTAATTCCTGCGATTAATATTCCATTTTTATCTAGTTCCGGATAACATGACTGCTCAAATGTTTTAGCTGCTATCAATTTACCTGGAGTACATTGAGAGATCATGTTAGACAAGTAAAGAGTATTATTAACCAATTCAACCAAATTACTAGTGGTTGATTTGCATCATGAAATTTCTCTCTCTGCTTTCATTAACTGGGACTGCCATTCTGTAAATAATATCTCTTTATGCGATTCTAAAATATTTGGTAAATTAGCCGCATGTCCCTGATCGGTATCTTTCCATTCAAGAAAATTGGTTAATGTTTCATCGGCTTGATCCAAGTCTGTTCTAGCTTTTTCTGATTTCTCACTTATTGATGTCGTTAAATCACATAATGGTTCCGCCTGGGCGATTTGTTGACATAAAAGCTTTATCTGAGTTATCAATGCATTGTTTATCTGTAATGCCTCTAATCTGAATTCATCTATCTGTGGAAGTTTCTTTGTTTTCTCTAGTTGGGCTGATAGTTGAGCAATTTACTCATTTTTTGACTTCAGTATTTGTTCATTCGCTGCTTTTAGTTGTGCCAATGCCTCAGACAGCTCTTTCTTCTTTTGAACTGCACTGTCATCAATCCTCTATTTCTCTTCCTGCAATTTTTTAGTCAATTGATTATTTATTTTTTGTTGTGTTACCAATTGTCGTTCTGCCTGCTCCACCTTTTGTTGTTCTTCTGATAGTTGCGCTTGAAGTGAAAAGATCTCCTGGTCTTTTGTTTTCAATAAAATGCTTACCTCTGATGCCTTGTCTATTTTTGCTGCCGAATAGGCTCCAGCATATTGTGATAGTTTTTTTAGATCATCAGAGGGGTCAAATTCCTCTTTCCAAAGCACATTTCCCGTCACTGTTTGTTCTGGGAATAGGGAAGGTTGATCAGTCCTTCTCCTCTTCCTCTGTCATTTTACCACAGCTTTGTGTCTTTGGCTATAGAAGACATCTAAGGGAGGAATTTCTTCTATTTGCAAAATAACCTGATCGGAAGGATCCTTTGGGATTATCTCTACTTCTTTCAAACTGGGTAGGTCGTTGGTTTCACCTGGAACCTGTTTTGAAGTTGTCTCCTGTGTATCAGCCTTTTTTGATGTCTCGACATCTTTAGAGCACCTAAGATGATTGATAATTGAGTTGAATTGCTGCCATTCCTGGAGCAATTTCAGGTCAATTTGAGTATCTACATTCACATTTATGTTGCTCTGTTCCTGCTCTTTCGTTTGGGTTTCCTCTTGTCTTTTCATATGCACTTCTTCCTGTTCCTTTGATGTAACAGGAGGTTCCTTAGCAAGTCGTTGTTCAAGCTCACTTGATTCTGTTGTTGGGGTTGTTGCTAACAGATCTAGAGGCAGAGTTTGCAACCTCTGTTCTCTAAGTCTGTTGAATTCAACTAATCCATCATATTTGTATTCGATTCTAGCCAGCGATTTAACTTGGAACATTGACTTGGCTGATGAGAATAGATAATCAAACTTATCTTCTTTATGTTCAAACTTTGCCAATTTGGCCTGTTCAAGTGCATTATAGGCGACTTTGCGTGGATCAAATCACCTACTAGGGAGAGTTGCTAGAGTTAATGACTTTATTTTTTCAGATTCTTTCTCTGCATGTTTGAAATCATGTAAAGTGTAGACACCACATCTCAGGGGAAAAGAGGGCCAGACCTGCTTCTTATTTTTCTTTAGAGTTTGTGTGACTCCTTTGGAGATAATCTGATAGGCTATCTCCCTAGCCAGCAGTTTATCAGGTATGTACAAAGGAAGAACGTGAGGTTTGGCTTGACTGCCGAAAATTCTTATATAAGTAAATTTTTCCTCTTCGAACCAACTTCCTATTGATGTCAAATCAATCCCTACTTGGTAGGAAATCTTAGGGGCAAGTTTATTAAAGATAGAATAATGAATGGGTAACATAAAGTCGTTGCAGATTTGGTATAAATGGTGCTTGTAGTAGGTTTTCCACAACTTTTGATGGTATATGTGAATCGACGTGGAGTCTTGCAAAGTCCACCTCCATCCGAGCACAGCAAATTCAGAATTAAAACACAGGATGTCTAGTATATAAGCACTGTAGTAGAACGGGGGAATAAGCCTTTCAGTGACGCGGGATTTGCTTCTAAAATCAAGAACTGCGGTTGCTAGCTTATCGGACAGTATAGTTTCCCAATCCATTATTTCACCATTACATGCCACTTCCATCAAGGGAACCATTTCTATAGTGAAATTGGCGGAATCGTGCAACCCCCACAACCTACACATCATTTTCCTAGCATAACAATAAGGAGAGCATAGAGAATCAACCGAGTACTTACCCGAAGATTCATGCTTGTGTTTTGCCAGATTTTGCCTCCATTCCCGAATGGGTTTGGATTCAGTTTCATTCTCATCTCGGAATTTCTCCAGAAATTCCTTGTTGTACTTCTTCTCTGGCACAGGCAAATGATACATTTGCCTCAAATCATCAGACTGAAATGAATCGAAGATTCTCCCATCCCTGTTGCTGAAGGTTCTGTCTGTGATTTGGATTTCCTCAATTGCCCATCTCACTACATCCGTATATGGGAGAATTTGTTCCCGAGCTGCTATCCGATGAAGGAAAGAGTCGGCTAAGTTCTTTAGAGTAGCATCATATTTTTGAGTGCTATCTGCTGAGGCTTGTACTGCTGTCATCTCTGGTTCTTTGGCTTCAATCAAATTATAGGTACTTTGCCAAGTAGTTTTGTCGAGTCCTAGACATGTAGTATCTGATATCAATCCTTTGTTTTTAGTTCCTGGATCAGCGATGAGTTGTCCTGTGCCCAGCGAAGTGGAAGCGATTGCAATTTTCTTAGACTTCTTCCCCTTTCTGCTTGAATTCGTTACTTCGGAAGAGTTCTGCACAGGATTGAAAATGAACGTAATACAGAAAATTGATAGCGCACACCGAATATGAGTGAGATATATTAATCGATGCATGATGAATGATTAACTTAAAGTGGCCACGGATACAATCTGTGAAAAGATTTTTAGGCTTATTGTTTCATTAAATGGCCGTTAAAACCTGTCAATCCTTTAAATGCCCATCACATCGATTATTGGCTGAATGATCTGTTTAAGCATGCCTTGGATGTTTTGGCGGTTGAGCGCAGATGAATGACTGTTTGGAAGATAGGATTTTACTATGAATTAATCGTAATAACCCTGCTTTAAGATTTCTTTGAAATTCGCGCTTTTGGCTTTATTGCAATCGGGCATCGGGGAAATCTTAAATCGTTACATTGGTTCCATTTGGAATCCCTGATCGCCGATAGCGATATCGCATCGCATCGGGAGTATTAACTAGGCACTTTGAAAAGCATGCATGGTAAATCCCCGATCGCCGATAGCGATATCGCATCGCATCGGAGCGAAAGTAATTTTATTATGCCAACTTATTATTGCCGATATCCGATAGCCTATTGCGAGTTGTCGCTTCAGAGAAAACCAATGGGTCTTTAAGTTATGCCTCCTTTGTCATTGTGATATGCCATCTTGCGATCGCTTTATCACAATGATAAAAGATTAATCATTTATATATATAAGACCTTTAATTGGTTTATCAAAAAAGTTTTGTAATTTTTTTATTTTGTTTTCAGACCTTTTTGAGTAACACTAAGTTGATACCAATTAAAATCAAAAGGGACCAATTTCACATTATAGTTTTGAGAATAATAATGATATGAAATGGGGGGTTGTTGTAGAGCACAACAGGACCTTAACTAGATTTTTGGTGGCCCTCAAGTTGCCACATGGCAGACCTTGGCTGGGCCACATGGTAGCCTCTTCTTAACCACCAACCAACTAGTCAAACTCATCCAAATCAGATCCAATAACATCGTGCCACTTGGAAACACATCATTCGTCAGAGGTAAAACAGTCACATGCACAATGACCCTGGCACGTAAGCATGCCCAGTCAGTGCCATGTCAGCAGTACAGACTACTAACTGGGCTATCCACATTTTTTTTTAAATTCACCTGTTTAGGAAAACGAACCGAACATGTTTCTGGGAGCATACGGAGTCCATTTCATGTGAAACAAGTTGCACTAGATTTAAGATAATGAGCACTACGCGTCCATTTAGGTTTCACATTGATTTGACAGCTTTGAATTTTCAGCACCTGATCATTCCTCTCCATTGGAAACTTTTGGACCCCAAAAGATCACTTTCAGTTGCTCTGCGGGTGAGGATAGAATTCCCTCACCTTTCTAATCTTTATCTAATTGGCCTTGGAAGAATTTGTTCCTTTAAGGCACACATGAAGGTAATCCACATTCCCTCATTTTAAAGACCTTGTTCTTCTACCAAGAATGTTGTCTTGTTGTATTTCATCCAGTTATTTAGAAGAGAAATATTTAATGGACAAAATTTGAACATTCTCTCCTTGATCTGCAATCATCCCTCACCTTTCTAATATCGATCTAATTGGCCTTGGAATCATTTGTTCCTTGAAGACACACACGATTCCCTCATTTTGAAGACCTTGTTCTTCTACCAAGAATGGTGTCTTGTTGTAGTTCATCAAGGTATTCAGAAGAGAAATATTCAATGGACGAAATTTGAACATTCTCTCCTTGATCTTCAATCAAGGGAGGCTCATACAACCTTAAATTTTCCACATTAACAACAACAAAAATTTGCATATATGAAGGCAAATCGAACATGAACGCATTGTCACCAATATTTTCCAGAATTCTAAATGCACAATATCTAATTGGTTTCAACTTTTTATCTTCTCCTTGGAGCATCTCTTTTCTAATGTGACGCCAAAATTCATCACTAACTTGGAACTTGTGATATACCTGATGCTTTTAGTGCCTTGCTTTGTACTTTCCTTGATTCTTTTCCACTTGTTCTTGAACTCTTTGGTGAACCAATTGGATTTGTTCAATGAAATTTCTTTCTTTGTCTATGTCACTATGACCATCAATAATAACATTCTTTCCAAAAATGAAATCCAAAGGAGAATTAGGCAAGTATCCCAAACATGCTTCAAATGGTGATGTTTGAGTTGAAGAGTGCTTGGCCCAATTGTAAGCATGTTGAATGTAGTGCAAATGTTCATCCCACAACTTAGAATGCTTGATGTAATACCCACGAAAAAGATGTATCACTTACCTTTTCACCACTTTGGTTTGACCATCTGTTTGCGGATGAAATGTTATACTCTATCAAAATTTGGTGCCCATGAATACCCACAAGCTTGACCAAAAGTTCCCAACAAAGAAAGAATCTCGATCACTAACAATGGATGTGGGAAATCCAAAATGCACCCAGACATTCTGAAATAATCACTGAGTAGTTTGTTCAAATGTAATTCTCTTTTTAAATTGCATCAAAATACACATTTTTCTTAACCTATCCACAAATACATACAAATAATCATGACCTCTTTTTGACATTGGGAGACCTCCTACAAAATCCATAGAAACACTCTCCCATGGTCGTGAAGGTACCAGAAGTGGTGTGTACAATCCTAACTTCTATTTCTAGTCTTATTGAATGCACATAATGAACATCCTTTAATAAATGTGACACATTTTCAAGCATACGAGGCCAATAACAATACCTCTGTAGATGTGCCACCATCTTACTTACACCAAAATGACCATCAAAAAGAGAATTATGTGCCTCTCTTATGATGTTGAATCTTTCTCCCTATGGAATACAAAGCTTACCATGATGGTACAACAAGTTATCATGTAAATGATAATCCAATTCCTCTAATTGTTTACCTTGACTCAAGTTTGCATAAACATCTTGAAAATCATTGTCTAATGCATACTGCTCAATATAACTTTCATGAAAAACATAATTATGCTCAAGAAAAGTAGCTGCACTAATAATAGGCCTAGAAAGCATATTAGCAACTTTATTGTAGATACCTTTCTTATACCTTATCACGAAGTGTAATTATTGAATAAAACCCATCCATTGGAAGTACCTTAATATTACAACTTAGATTGAGATTGCAATGGTTGATGATCAGTGTGAGTGATTTTTTCCTTACCCTTTCAAGTAGTGTTTCTACTTTTTCACACTTTGCACCAATGCATACAATTCCTTTTCATATTTAGGATAATGAATCACTGCACCATTGAAAGTTTCCGAATGAAAACATGTAGGCTTACTATGTTGCATGAGGACTGCACCCATGGCATAGTCACTAGCATCAGTCTGGATCTCAAATGGTTTTCTCAAGTCTAGAAGTGCAAGTATTGGGGCTGAAATGATCTTTTCCTTCAATGCATCAAAACCCTTTTGTTGTTTGCCTCCCCACTCAAAAATCATTTTCACACTAGCCAATGCATGCAAAGGAGCTACTATGGAAGAAAAATTAGCAATGAATTTCCTCCAATATTGGGTTGCTCCCAAAAAACTTCTTACCTCAGTAACTGTCTTGGGCCTTGGCCAATTAAAAATTACATCAACCTTGGAGGATATATTTTCAACTCACCTCCTCCAAGGATATGACCCAAGTAAACTAAAGAATTTTTTCCAAACTCACACTTTGACATATTTAAATACAATTATTCTTTCTTTAAGACATCAAGTACTTTTCTCACTTGCATCACGAGATTTAATGAAAATTGAGATGTCATCTAAGTAGACTATAACAAACTCATCAATAAATGGCTTCAAAACATCATTCACACATGCATGAAGGTAGTAGGAGCATTACATAAACCAAAGGCATAACTAGCCATTGAAACAAACCTTCTTTTCTCTTGAATGTTGTCTTCCAAATGTCTCCTTCAACAATTCTAATTTGATAGTAGCCACTCCTTAAGTCAAACTTAGTAAAATACTTTTCATCTTTCAACTGATGAAGTATATCATCTACTCTAGGTAGTGGGTAATGGTTCTTTACCGTAATCTTCTTCAATGCTTGAAAGTCCACACACATGCACCATGTTCCATCCTTCTTTGGCACCAAAACAATGGGTGACCCACATGGCGAAGAACTTGGCCTGATGATCCATTTATCCAACAACTCTTGAATTTTATTTTTAATTGCACTTTCCATCACTGACATTCTATACATGTCAATGATAGGAAGAGGACATTCTTGCTACAACTATATCTCATGTTGGATTCCTCTCTTGGGAGGAAATCCTTTTGGTTCCTAAAAAATCTCATCATATTGGTTAACAACATCAACCAATTAATATTTCAATCTTGACTCACAACCTTGAAAAGCTTCATTGTCAATATTATTTTTTGGGTTTGGTCATTAGAAGCACAAAATTCTTGCTAGAATTCACTAGTCTTTTCATATGCCCCATATTTACAAGTGAAAGATGTTGGAAATAATACTGAGAGGGGGAGGGAAGGGTGAGTCAGTATTAGCAAACCAGTAACTTTTCATTTCCGTATTTAAATTCATATATGCTACTTCAGTCAAGGGAACTTGCGTGTATACGCAACTGTGTTTAAGGAAAGTAACGTATATCCAGTAAACTTATGATTTAGTTAATCCATTATATGTTGACCTTTAATCAGTGCATTAGAACTTCATTGACCATATAAACCATAAACAGGTGCTGTAAAACATAACATATCATTACACATAAGAAGCACACATGAACACCATGATATAAGGTGGAAAACCAATGCGGGACAAAAACCAACTGCTGCCATCTTCCTTTATTATTAGAAAAACTTGTTTACAATCTTGTACTGGTGCATACTCATACCAGTATGCAAGCACCCACCTGCAGAAGGCTACTACCTTCTCTCATTCTCTAGCTACTACTGGATGGGAGCTACAATGCCCTGGCTCTTGTACTAGCTGATCTGTTTACTAGTACGTAGGCACCGACCTACTGAAGGCTCAAACCTTCACTCATTTTCTAGCTGCTACTAGAAGGGAGCTCCAACCCCCTGGCTTTTGTACTAGCCGATATGTTTACCAGTACATAGGTGCCAGCCTACAGAAAGCTACAACCTTCTCACTTCCACCACGGACCATGTTTCATAGATTTTCATACTAAATACTCTTGAAGCACAACACCATAATCTGAAGGCCATGTTTCATCCAATTTTCATACTGGACCCATCAACAACATTGAAGCACAAAATTAATCACCACTGCAATACACCCATCAACTACACCTACATCATCAATCTCTAAATCACCCAATGCTAAAACAATGAAACCCTATTAGTAAGACAAAGTCACCGGAACACAGAGTAGACCACAAAATTCTGCAACAATCATCAGATCCAATTGCAGCTTCAAATATCATACTTCATATTGTATACGCGACTCTGATGAGCTGAACTAGCATGTATACATGCTTTTACCAAAGCTAACCCACGTACAGATCTACAAATATTAATTCAGAACTTTGTAACTATACTAGACATCAGTCATACCCAGATCATAACATTTATACAATAAAACATGCGTCAATAATTCAGATCTAGTCTATCCATGATCAAACCACATAATGATAATACATTCCAAGTCTTAGGATCTCGATCCATCATCCATCATCAACCGCATAGGTGCATCCTTGGTTCAGATCAAGCAAAGCATCACAAACCCATAGCCAGCGTACTAGATCTCACACTTCATCACATATTCAATTCTTGAGTACATTTGCCTAATGATCTTCTCCTCCTTTTATAGTCTTAGGCCTTACTCAATACCATGGACCAGAACAACTTAGAACCAATACCTTCGACCAAATACCTGGGGTCAACACTTCAGACCAAATACCATGGATCAATACCGAAATACCATGGATCAATACCACGGACCAAATCTTAGTTTTCGAACATGTACAAGCCTTTCCTTCCGTGAAAGTGTGTGTGTACGTATATGCTCCTTTTTTTCAATGAACCTGCGTGTATATGCGAGTTGGTCAACGTGAACCTGCGTATACCTCTCTTTCTTCATTATTTGTAGTCTGATAATTAATTCTTTGTTGTTGACCTACTACATTGTGATCTATCATCTGAGTGAGTTTCCATCAAGGACAACACCTGTATCATACTTTTATCATAATGTCAACAATCTCCCCCTTTGGACTTGATGGCAACAACCACACCAAGTCACTCTCCTCCTATGACATCAAGGGAAAAGGGCGGACCAAGATATTCTCTCCCTTGATATGCATTCTGCTGTCCATACTCCCCCTGAGTACATGCTAACACCTCTAATTGAGCTCCCCCTTTGTACATGCTAAGATGTATTAATCCGTCCATGCTCCCCCTGAGCATATGCAAGGTCTGCAAAAGAATAACATACATCGCCAATGACCTTCCTATCACCAAAGCCTCATCCATACATCAATCCCATGCATAGTGGGGTTACAAATCATGACCTTTATAACAAAGATCAACAATCTAATCAAGACCATGATAGTCATCAACATCTATCATACACCGTATATGATTTTCACTATAAGCTTCAGCATCTAGCCCTGTAACCTACAATATCATTCTTTTGACCAACCAAAAATAAGTAGCAAGATGTATCATTTAGCCACATAAGCATCATCATCAAAGACTTCTAACCAAAATTCCGACAGTGCATTATTTTAAGTATATGCTCCCCCCGAACCTGTGCCATGCCATCATTAAACAGTGACTGAACCATATCAGACTTCTGTACTGCTACTTTTCTTCAGAACATCATATACACGACTCTGTAGCGTCTAATTCACGTATGCACACAACTTCTATTCATGAAACCTGCATATGAGATTTATAACACTAAAGTTTCACACTTTCAGCTCCCTTTGAGTCTGTCATGTCTGTATATTCTGCTATGCCACATCTTTCTTACTGTACTTCCTTCTTCTTCCATATCTTCGACTGTGATGATGTTTTCTCCTTTTGGTATGGTGTCCAAAATCTTCTCCTACATTCCTTTTCTATATGTCCAATATTGTTACATGCATAACATCTCATATGTTTCATATTCCTTCTATAGCAGTCAATGGCTTTGTGACCAAACATATTGCAAGAAAAACAATATCCCTTAAAGTACCTGGAACGTGATGATCTTTCTATGTGATGGTCTTGAACCATTCTACTTCTACATCTAGTTGCAACATGTCCAAAATTATGACATACATAACATTCAACATTAGTCATAAGAGGAAATACCCATCTATCACTTCCATTGTTAGGAGCAAAAGATTTTCTTTGAAGAATTTCTTTCCTTGGTTGTTGATGGGGTTGACCTCTCATCTCCTTGTTGAGCATTTCATATTTTGCATTAGAGTTCCTTGCCTCACCTTGTGAGCTAGATTCACCTTCAGCAGATTCATAAAACCAGGACCAGTTTTGATAGTAGGTGACCTTTGACTACTAAGAATATCATCTAAAATCTTAGTACTGTCTTGAAATCGTAATAATTTATCTTTTTCTTCTAATTTACCTTTCAATATATTTACCTCAACCTGATGTTGTTCTTTCTTTTCTAGATATTGCTTCTTCAAGATTTCTTCAGACTTTCTTCCTTCTTCTACTTGTTGCCTTAGTTTGAGAATCTCATTTTCTTGATATTCATTCTGCTCCTACAACATTTGATGTACTTTGAAGGCACACTCCAACTGAGCTTTTAAGTTGATAACTTCTTCTTTGAGGGCACACTCTTCTGCTTGTTCATCTTCAATCGGAGGTGATTCAGAATATAAATACTTACTTCCACATGACAGCAAGATGTCGTTCTTATTTTGAGCCGTCTTCTTCTTCTTACGTGCTTTCTTTCCCATTGTTCTATGGATCTCCTTCAAGCGATCAAGCTTCTATCAAAGGACCTGCTCTACTACCAATTGTTGGAAATAATATTGAGAGGGGGGGAGGGTGAATCAGTATTAGAAAATTAGTAAATGTTCATTTCCATATTCAAATTCATATATGCTACTTTAGTTAAGGGAACCCACGTGTATACGCAACTATGTTTAAGGAAACTACATATATCTAGTAAACTTATTATCTAGTTTACAATCTTGTACTCGTGCAGACTCATACTAGTATGCAGGAGCCCACCTGTAGAAGGCTACTACCTTCTCTCATTCTCCAACTACTACTGGAAGGGAGCTACAACCCCCTGGCTCTTGTACTAGCTGATATGTTTACTAGTACATAGGTGTCGGTCTACTAAAGGCTCCAACCTTCACTCATTTTCTACCTGCTATTGGAAAGGAGCTCCAACCACCTGGGTAATGTACTGGCCGATATGTTTACCAGTACGTAGGAACCAGCCTACAGAAAGCTACGACCTTCTCACTTCCTCCAAGGACCATGATTCATAAATTTTCATATTGGATACTCTTGAAGCACAACACCATAATCTGAAGGCCATGTTTCATCCAATTTTCATACTGGACCCATCAACAACATTGAAGCACAAAATTAATCACCACTGCAATACACCCATCAACTACACCTACATCATCAATCTTTGAATCACCCAATACTGAAACACTGAAACCATGTGAGTAAGACACAATGACCAAAACACAGAGCAAACCACAGAATTCTGCAACAACAATCAGATCCAACTACAACTTCAAATATCATACTCCATATTGTATACGCAACTCTGATGAGTCAGACCAACATGTATACATGCTTTTACCAAAGCTAACTCGTGTACAAAACTACAAATTTAACTCGGAACTTTGCAACTATACCAGACATTAGTCATACGCAGATCATAACATTTATACAATAAAACATGAATCAATAATTCAGATCTAGTCTATCCATGATCAAACCACATAATGGTAATACATTCCAAGCCTTATGATCCTGATCCATCATCCATCATCAACCGCATAGGTGTATCCTTAGTTCAGATCAAGAAAAGAATTACAAACGCATAGCCAGCATACTAGATCTCACACTTCATCAGATATTAAATTCTTGAGTATGTTTACCTAATGATCTTCTCCTCCTTTTATAGTCTTAGGCCTTACTCAATACCATGGACCAAAACCACTTAGAACCAATACCTTGGACCAAATATCTGGGGTCAACACTTCGGACCGAATACCATGGATCAATACCATAGGCCAAATCTTACTTTTCCAACATGTACACACCTTTCCTTTCGTGAAAGTGTGTGTGTACGTATACGCTCCTTTTGTTCAATGAACCTGCGTGTATACACGGGTTGGTCAAGGTGAACCTACATATACCTCTCTTTCTTCATTCTTTGTAATTTGATCATTAATTCTTTGATGTTGACCTGCTACACTATGATTTGTCATCTGAGTGAGTTTCCATCAAGGACAACACCTGTATCATACTTGTATCATACTGCCAACAAAAGATTTAGTTTCTTGCTATGGTCTCTTACAATGTATTCTATTCCATATTTGAACAAATGGTATTTTTTTTCATGTCTATGGAAGATAGCTTTTATCTCATAGAGATATGGGCTGCCCAAAACTATACCACATATGTCTAATGGCACAACATAAAGTTCCACTTCATCTATGAAATTTGCAATAATGGCGATTTTCAATCTACACTTTCTAGTTACTTGCAATTGTGCATTGTCACACACCCATCCTAATGCATATGGATTATTATGTGGAATGGTTTCCAAGTTTAAAATTTTGACAATGTTTTCAAAGATGAGATTTGCTTGAGAGAACTTCAAAAGGAATATCAATTTTTCTATGTTTTGAGATTACACTTATGTGGAAAGTTCTATCATTTTCTTTTCATTTGGAGTTTCATTGTAAAAATTTGAAGTACTAGTGCTAGCAATGGATTATTTTCCTTTCATTCCCATGGCTATAATTTTAGTTTCATCACCTGAATCGGATCCCAAATCTTATTGAGTAGTTTCAGTTGTCTTTTATTTTCCCTTGTTAAATTTCTTTGGTTTCATCTTAGAATGAATCTTCCAGCAATGAGCTTCATCGTGACCCTCTTTGGAACAACGTTTGCATGTTATATTCTCCCCTTCCTTCTTAATGCGTGCATTTTTCTTTCCTTTCCCTTTGAAACCCTTTTCTTTTCCTTTACCTTTAAATGGATTTTTACTACCCTCTTCTGGAGTATTTTTCCCTCTTGCCTCAAGATGAATGGCTTGCACACAAACATCATCTAGATTATTGGGATTAAACATAAGGATATTATGCGTAAGGTAACTATGTAAACCCCCTATATACTTCAACAATGTGTCCTATGATTGCAAATCTACACCTAACGCTAGAGACCTTCTTCTAAATTCTTGGGTGTAATCTTGCATAGTTTTATCTTTAATTTGTCTAAAGATGGATTTCTACATATATGCTAGAGGGTAAAACTATCTTTTAATTGTAGCAATGAAATCATTCCAATAAATTGAAATATTACCATGTTATTTTTTATCTCTTCTCGTGTCTTTACTTCCCACCATATTAGTGTTGCACCCTCCAGTCTCAAGGAAGCTAGTTGAATATTTATGTCATCATCTTGAAGGTTTTGAATTTTGCAACAGGCCTCCCACTGACGAACCCAATTTTCAAGCTTCTCTGCATTCACTTCACCATTATACATGGGAATTTAAAATTTAACATCAAGTTTTAAGAGGGGTGTTTTACCAATTCCTTTTGATGTATGTTGATGAGTATGAGTAAGGGTTGTATTAGTGCAAGAGGGTGAAGATACCTCTGAAGATGAAGATGAAGATGATGGTGGATATGGTTGAGGTTTACCTCCATTTCTATTACCTCCTCCTCGTGAAGAACCTTCTCCTTTCATATGCTTCAAGATTTCACCATGCAGACTTGTATTCCTCTCTACACAGAGGATTTTCACCATGTCTGTCATGTCAAAGAAATCCTTCCTAAAAATATTCTCATCCCCGGTCATATTTGTAGGCTCTCCTTCATGTGAGATGCTTTTTGAAGCTTCAACTACAATTTGAGATAGAATTAGTGGTGGAGATTGTGGCAATAATGCACTCCTCCTTGAGCCAACTTAAGGACCTTCAACCATATTTCCTTCTCCTCTCTTGAGCTTCAACCTTGTAAGAATCACACTCACTTGCAAACAATTAAATCCTTGTTGCATAAAGAAAACCAATAGATTTGTTACCAAACTTGTTCTGAATTGGAAAATTAGTTTTGTTGTGCTAAATTTCTCTTCAAAATATGAAAAAGTGCTTAAGGATTCATTAGGTTAATTGCAAGTTTTAACATGAGTTTTTCAGTGCTTTTATGTAAATTTCATGTAAAAACTAACATAAAAAAATGATTGAACACTAACATATAACATACATGAACATCACCAAAACAGTATGATAATAGCACATAGTGAAGGATTTCAACCCGCTTGCGCTACGTCTCCTTCGTCCAACTTCCAATGGCTTGGTCCTCTCTATTATGCTCAAAAGTGTGAATACATCAATTTATAATGCTTAGATAGCTCTGAAACCTACTCTGATGGCTTCAGAATGCCCAAAAATTCCTATCCAACCTCTTTCTGCTCCTGATTTGGTAAAAAACTAAAGAAGTTATGGCTTCCCCAAGTCTTTCTGCTAGTCACACCTAAATTTCCCCAAAATCCAGCACCATACTACGAATTCGCCTCCAATTCCACTAACCGAGTGCCTATTTCACATAATACCGGGTGAAATTTTCTAACGGATTAAATTCCCTATAAGGCCTTTATCTAGAAAATTTTGGAAATGTGGGGGACCATGTGCATAGGGCTAAGGCCAATGACCCGCCCCCACCAGTCGTGCCCCCACTACACTTCGTTGGTGGTCATGTCGGGTGGCACACACCCAAGGGTTGGACCCTTCTTGCTCTGCGGCAATCCTATGGGTGGCCATATGGCCAAGGGTTGTCCCCTTCCTCTGAATGGCATAGACTTAAAATATAAATAGTCTAAGTACTATTGGTATGGCTCATTTGCAATGGCTTGGACTTTGGACTTGGAGGTTGCAAGTTCGACCCCCACTCGCTTCCGCTTAGACCTTAACCCAATTTTTGGTGGCCCTCAGGTTGCCAAGTAGCAGCCCCTAGCTGGGCCATGTGGCAAACTATGGTTGGCCACTAACCAACCAATAAAACTCGTCCAAATCAGCTCTAATAATATCATGCCACTTGGAAACACATCATTCGTCAGAGGTCAAACAATCAAATGCACATTCACCCTTCCATGTAGGCATGCCCAATCAATGTCACGTCAGTATTATAGACTACTGACTCGATTGTCTGCATTTTTTTTATATTCTCTTGTTTAAGAAAACAAAGAAAACATGTTTCTAGGAGCATATGGAGTCTGTTTCACGTGAAACGAGTTTCATCGGATTCAAGATGGCGAGCACTACACAGTCGTTTAGGTTCCACATCGATCCAAAAACTTTTAATTTCGAACAAATTTTAGAGCACCTGATCACATATCCATATTTTTTTTTTACCTTCATAGGCTACATGGATTCAACAACTAATTATGTGTCTAAATATACCATCAAACTAATATGGATCTAGGATATTTGAATTTCCCCCTTGAATATGTTATACTCCACATGAATACCATGAGTCACTATTGTTGATTCTTAAAACCATGGGCCATTTTTTTTTCATTTTTATAGGGTTATTTTTATTTTTGTTATTTTTCTATTTTTATTTTATTTTCACTGAGTTGAAATGTTTACATTACATTATGTTACATTTCATATTTCTAGCATATTAGGTATTAGATCTGAGGGCAATGAAGGAATTACATATATCCCTCATACAATTTTTTATTTTTTTTTCCAATCCCAGTGTAATTTTGATAAAGGTACCAGTCACCTGTCCTTGTTTGATCACTGAGATGTAAAATTCTCTTTATCTTAAGTCCAACTCTAGGTTCAACATCACTGTTAAGTAGGCAGGAAACTGTATACAAAAACTAGTCTACATAATCACTGAAGATGAATTCATTGGTCTGCTTCCTTACCAAGGAAGTCCAATGAATCACAAATTGTGCATTTCCTTGTTCATCCATATTTTCTAATGGAAATTGAAATATGTCTGCCTGATGGAATAGGAACAAGTACACTAAAACTGAAGCATGTTTGAAGACTCCTTCTATATAAAACCTAAGAAACTTTTCATGGATGATCTCTCTAAGAATTCACTATAATTAAAAATTATTGAACCCTTTTCTTCTGTTGAAAAAACTCATAAGATACCTACGGTGGCTTCATCAAACCATTGATCGGCTTGATAGCCCAGTAAACGAGAAACTATAGAGATATTTTTTTTATCATTTTAGGGAACACGAAGGATGGATAAAAAGGGTTTATCTTTGGAAATTGGGCATCCTCAGGTAAAAATGTCTCAAATATTTTGGATATATGAGGGAAAGTGATGTTTTCGTAGAGTTCCATGAGGTAATCTACTAAAAAATGTTTTAGAGAGGTTGAATTCTGAATCTGCAGCATTTTCTAAATGGAGTTATAGGTAATTGTGAAAAGGATGTCATTTTTTTGGGCTACAATTGCTCTTCGGCTAGTTATGTACCAGAAATAGCACCATGAACAAATTCAGGAAAATGATGGTTTGAGGAAAGACGAATTGAGGTAGGAAGGAGTCCCACAAGCCCAATTCATCACTTAGATCAACATAATTTTGTTTAATCCAATTGTAGAGTTCATAGATATCGAACTCACAATTGGTTATTTTTTATCCACTAAAGGTTGGTGGTCTAAGTCAATTATAGAGGAAAGCATAGGGTTTTCTGTTGTAGCTTTTGACTTTCCTTTCGAGGACATGTTTGAAGGAAATGAGATAGAAAGCAATGTAATTACTTGGAGGTGGTCGGAGGCAAGGTTGCTCGGCTTGATGAGGCTGTAGTAATAGTAGTAGGTTCATTTTCATAGGATTTGCAATGGGATCGCAAAAGGAAAGTTGAATGAAAAGGTTTGTCATTTTCTTATTGGCAATATCAATTACCTTTCACAATTATCGATTTACTCGAGCAAATTCATTAATCAAAGAATTATGTCTTTAATAGGTATTAATAGTTGCATCACAGGGAGGGATACGACAGGAGCAGGGTCGTAATGAGAAAGGGAAGTTCCATGCGGTGGGAGAAGATTTAAATGGAGGTGGAAGGGATGTGCCACTTGGAAGTTTTGGCATTATGATACATGTGTTGCACTTGATGGAAACCTACTTGTAGCAAAACAACTCACTTGTATATGGTAACTAGATTAATCTACATAACTAGATGAATCTCCAGGAGAGATATTAGATGTGACAGAATGCATGGTAGTTGTGTTTACAAATGTGACAAAATTCAGGGTAGTTCAAAGGAATCATTTCAGAAATAATATGGAAAATTACAACGTAACAGGTCTATTCAGAGGTAATAGGGCACTCGTACAGAAGAACAGGAAGATGAAAATAAGGTCTATTGATCAAAATAAAGAAGGTAAAGGAAAAGGTTGATGTAAAGTAGTTTAAGAATTATACGCAGGTCCACTTAGTAAAAACATCGTATACACGCTGGTCCACAGAGAAAAAAGAGTGTATACATATACATGCACTCCCAGAGGAGGAATAGTGCGTACATGTTGGAAAACCAAGGTTTTGGTTCGAGGTATTTGATCCAAGGTATTTGGTCCAAGGTATTGACCCTAGGTACTTATTCCAAGGTAATGACAAAGAATAGAAGTATATAAGGAGGAGAAGATCAAAAGGCTAAGTGTACAAGTAATGAATATCTTATGAAGTGTCATATCAAAAGCAAATATACATGTTATGGTTTTTTGATGCTTTGCTTGATCTAGACTAAATATGCACCTGAGAATTTGATGATGGATGAGATCTAATGATGGATCAAGATCATAATGACTTATTAAATGATATGATATTGGGCTAGATCTAATTATGTACACCTGTTTTATTCTTTAAATATTGTGATTTGGGTTCGTCTGAAATCTGGAGGTGCAACGAAGTTTTGAAGTAAGTATTTGCAGATCTATACACTGGTTTGATTTGATGAAGGTGCGTATACACACTGGTTCAGCTCTTCCAAGTAGCGTATGAAAAATAAAAGCTTGATGTTCAAGGATGACTAATCTATCAGATCAGTGCTGTTGTTTTACTGCTGTCTGTCAATGAAGTCTTCTTAGATCTGAATGTAAAACTGAATGCATAAGGAGGTTGGTATTTGATTGATTGATTTGTATAAGTGAGAAGAATTGATCTTTGTCATTGCCTGTGTAAAGCTCTATAAGTCGACAGTAGATATTTAATATATTGCTGGTTTGTATAGACTTGATTCAAAAGTTTATGTTTGTAGTAGTTTTGAAGGTATATGTAGGTTTGATTAACGAAAGTAGTATATACACTCTTATGCATGGCTTTTGAGGTTACAGCTAGTTCTGAATGATGATGCAGGTTTTTGGGTTCAACATAGTGTTCTGGTGTCAGTGATCTAATTGTTTAGATTAACTGAATTTGGTTGATGCAATTTAAGTTTAAAAGTTTTGGATGGGCCCAAAATGAAAATTGGATGAAACGTGGCCTTTAGATTATGGTGTTGTGGTCCAAGAGTATCCAGTCTGAAAATTCATGAAATGTGGTCCCTGGAGGAAGAAAGAAGGTGTTAGTGTTCTATAGGTCGGTGCCTACATACTAGTAAATGAATTCACTAATACAAGATCAAGGGAGTTGTAGCTCCCTTCCAGAAGAAGTTGGAGAACAAGAGAAGGTTGTAGCCTTCTGCAAGTGGGTGCCTGCATACTGGTATGAGTTTGCACTAGTGCAAGATTGTAAACAAATTTTCTTATTATTAAAAGAAGACAGAGAATGACAGTGGCAGTCGGTTTTCACCCACTTGGGTTTCCACCTTAAATCTTGGTGTTCATGTGTGTTTCTTATGTGTGATGGTTTATTCTGTTATTACTACACATGGTTACTATTTAATCTTTAATAAAGTATTGATGCACTGATTAAAGATCAACATACACTAGTTTCCTTAAGAAAAGTTGTATGCACACGCGAGTTCCCTTCTCTAAGGTAATGTATATAAATCTATGATGGAAATGAAAAAGTTATTTATTTGTAAATTCTGATTCACGCCCCTCAAAGTATTATTTCCAACAGGCAGGAGAGGAGTGGAGCGGAAATAATAGATTAATGGTTATATTTTAGGCTAGAGGAAGGAAAAGCGGATTTCGGAGGGGGGGTAAGTAGTAAGTAGCTTTAGACGAGGGGGTTCTGATGTCCACCAGGGAGCGCCATGTCACAAAAGTTGGATTTGGAGAATCATCTTTTCGGACCCCCCCTCGCCTTGATTAACTGTCAGAGGGGCAAGGGGAGTGATGTGGGGTCCAAAGCGATCGTCCGTCATTGATCTGGGCTAGTTAGATCATGGCTATTGACTTAAGATCGAACATTATTACATAACGACAAATTTTGTCGCATCAAAAAAACTTTATTAACATTTTATTAATCATGATTACTATGTGTGATTAAACGAATCAAACCCAATTATTAAACAATTAATGCAACATTTAAACTAGCAATACATATTTTTATTTTCTAAGAGTGTTTTCATCATATTTTTTATTGGTTGAATATTTATCCATTTTTCCTTTTACTTTTTCATACATATATCATTTTTTTATATATCCCCTTTTCATTTTATTATTTCTTTTCTTTTTCTAGTTTTTTTCATTGGAAATAATTTGCATAATGAAGTATTATTTACAACATATCATAACATAAAAAATCAATAGATAATCATCAATTTATCCTATAGATTATAGGACCCTAATATTGTGCATTATCTCATCCTTTTAAATCTAGTACAGTTGCTACTACGTTTGTGGAAACAATTAAAAAACTACATGGAAACCCAAAGATTATTGTAATTGACAGAGATCCCATTTTCACTAGAAATTTTTGGACATAATTATTTTCTTGTCTTGGTACTCAATTAGCTCATAGCTCATCTTATCATCCTCAATCTAACGGGAAAATTAAGATACTGAACAAATGTTTGGAAAACATATCTTTGTTGCTTTATATTTAATAAAAAAACATAATATTTGAGCTGGTTACCTCTGGCTAAATGGTGGTATAAATAGTTCCTTCTATATTGTAGCAAAAATGACCCCATTTACGACACTTGATGGATATCATCCACCATCCATCACATCATCTTTATGTATAAATTCTAATTGTAGATTAACCTGATTATGCAATATAACTAAAGCAAAATACTTAATCTACTTCTACCATCAAACTTGCAGAAGCTTAAAGATCAAGCTGAATCAAAGCTGAACACATATAACCATAAGAAGAAGAATCAATACACATGAAACATAGAAGAAAACTCTGGGGAAAGCCTCAGCTAAAAATCCCGCTATCTGTATTATCATACAAGTGGAAATATCTCAGGATTATACACATCTTTAGCTCTCACAGTTATCCAGCTCTCAGTACAATCCCTCACTACTTCTCATAGATAGAATAGACTACTCATATGCCTTCTCCTCTACCCTCGAAGCCTCCTATTTCCTTGCACAGTTTTCCCTGGGTGATCCAGTTGTAACCTTGTGTGACATTGATCTCACACACTGCTCCAACACATTGTAAAACTGTGCAAATCAAGGAATGAATTCCTTTTGCATGAAAGATATTTTCTTATAGGAAAATTCTTGCAACTGATAGTACATTGTCCCTATATTTAAGCTCAACTGGGTCTTTGTTTGAATAGACATGCATGAGTTATTTATGAGAGAATCTTCAGTTATCTAGAGTACACTAGTTGAATGCATGCATGCATTAATTGACTAAACTCACACTTAGTTCCTCAAATTGTTTGGAACTAATTTAATTGGACTTAACTCAGTTAATTGAGCTAACTAATTACAAATCAAATACAACTCAACCTTATCTCCTTAATGAAGGGATAATATACTTAATTTAAGGGATAATTGTTGTATGACTTCACAAAGACTTCTAGTTTAAAGTTCTCCAACTAATTAACTCAAGATGAATTAATTAATTATTTTCCAAGCAGCTGGTGAGACTAAATTCAAAATTTAATTCTTAAATTTAATTCAAGGATAAATTAAAATTGGAATATTCTTGTTGCCACATTTCAACACTCCCTCTCAAAAAAAAAGGGATTATATACCACCCCGATCCTGTCTCTATGGAACTCGAATTTGCACTTTTACAATGCCTTAGTCAAAATGTCAGCATCTTGCTCCTCGATTGAAATATACTGCAACAACATGATCCTCCTCGCCACATAGTCTCTAAGATGATGATACCAAATGTTGATGTGCTTGGACCTGTCATGAAATACTAGATTCTCAAAGGGTTTGATACAACTTTGATTATCACAATAGATCACAGTTGGATCCATCCTCTGATCAAACAAACCAACTAAAATTTTCCACATCCAGATGGCCTCACATGCTGCCTGACTTGCAGCGATGTATTCAGCCTCTGCCGAGCTGAGTGAAACTGACCTTTGTTTCCTACTATACCAAGAAACTGCCGCTGATCCAAGGTTGAAAATTCCACCTGATGTGCTCTTCTGATCTGATGGACTCCCTGCCCAATCTGCATCAGTGATGCCCTATAGCTTCATTCGCTTTGTCCGTCTGTACCATAACCCATACTGAGATGTGCCTCTGGGGTATCTCAATACATGCTTTCCTGCCTTCCAAAACATCTTGGTAGGCTGAACCATAGCTTGACTCAGCTTGTTCACCGCATAGCAAAAATATGGTCATGCGTTCACTAAGTACATCAGTGAACCCACAAGTTGCCTATACAGAGTAGCTTCTACTACTTCTCCTAAAACAGCATCCTCCTTCCTCCAGTTACCGGCTAGAGGAGTCTGCATGGGCTTGCACTTCTCCATGTGGAATCTCCTGAGTATCTCATTGCCATACTTGCCCTAAGACACAAACAACTCCCCATCCTTCTGCCACACTTCCATGCCAAGGAAGTAGTGCATGAGAACCATGTCTTTCATCTCGAATTCTCTTGCAAGGTCCTCCTTGCAATACATGATCAATTGATCATCACCTATTAATATGAGATCATCAACAT
This sequence comes from Pinus taeda, assembly GCA_000404065.3. NCBI lineage: Eukaryota > Viridiplantae > Streptophyta > Pinopsida > Pinales > Pinaceae > Pinus > Pinus taeda. The sequence goes on along the minus strand of APFE030492168.1, from coordinate 14,194 downwards.
AAATAACAACGATCAATGGCTTACCTTTCACAATAATGTGATATAGGTTTGCATCTGCTTCACTCTTTGTGAAGCCCAACCCGGTGAAGTAGTTGTTGATCCTAGTGTACCAAGCACAAGGTGCTTGCTTCAACCCATAAAAATCTCTCTTAAGTCAGCACACATGAGAATAATGATCGAAGGTCTCAAAACCTTCCAACTGCTCTATGTACACCTTTTCCTCAATCTTGCCATTGAGGAATGCAGTCTTCACATCCATCTAATGGATCTTCCAACCCATCTGTGCAAATAGTGCCAACATCGATCTGATAGATGAGTACCTTGCTACAGGAGAAAAAATCTCATTGTAGTCGATCTCCTCGACCTATGAGTAACCATGGGAAACAAATCTTGCCTTATGTTTCTCCACACTACCATCAGTAGCTTGCTTTACCTTGTAAAGCAAATGGGAACTCACAACTGACTTGTTCTATGGTCTTGGAACCACATCCCAAACACTGTTACAAACTATGGAGTCATACTCCTCCACCATAATATCAATCCAAGTTAGTTGTTGCACTGCTTCCTCAAAGGAATATGGCCCAGTCTCAATACATTCACTAACAAGGGCCATGTATCCAGTGTACCTATCAAGTGACCTCCTCTATATGTGCTGAGAAGATGGTTCTCCCACATTCTCTCTCACATTCGACAACGATCTGTAAGATTCTCTTGTGCGCTTCCATCCATCTCTGGAAGACTCTGCTTGAGTGGATGTCTCCACTCCTGGAACCTTCGCATGTGGATGCTCCGCATCAGTCTAAGACTCCTCCTCCTTAGGAACTGAAAGTTCCTCCATAGCCTGTAGTTGGAGCTCCCTCTCAAGGGAAACTTGCATGGCCTTCTACTCATCAAACATGAGATCTCTGCGAACCACTGTCCTCCGACTGGTAGGAAAGTACACCCGATAGTTGTGAGGTGTATCAGTGTACCCCACAAGTATTCTCAACTGGCTCAAGCTTCTTCCATGCATCCTTTGTCACATGGAAATATACCGATGAGCTAAAGATCCTAAAGTGACCCACATCTGGTCTCTTACCGAAGAAATATTCATCTGGTGTTTTCATCCCAAGTATGTGATGTGGGCTTCTATTATGCAAATAGACTGTTGTGTTGCAAGCCTCAGCCCACAAATGAAGTGGTAGGCCTTGGTCACGCAGCATCACCTGAGCTGCCCCCACAATAATTTTATTCTTCCTCTTGGCCACCCCATTCTGGTATGGTTTATGAGGTGCCATCAACTCCTGTTTAATTCCTTCCGCTGCACAAAATTCCTTAAACTATTGAAATACATACTCTCCACCATTGTCGCTTCTCAAGGCCTTGATCTTCTTCCTTGACTCTTTCTCAACCAAATTTTTGAACTCACAAAACTTTGAGAAGGTTTGGTCCTTCTTCTTCATGAAATAAATCTAACATTTACGAGAAAAATCATCAATTAAAATCACATAATACCTTTGCTTCACGGTGGATGCCCTCGAGAATGGTCCACAAAAATTAGTATGAACTCGCTCTAAGATTGCTTCTGCTTGCCTGTCTCGATCATGAAAGGAAGACTTGGTGTACTTTCCCAAGGTACAACCTTTGCATGTGTCCACTTGCTCAAGTCCACCTTTGGGAAGTGCAGTAGATATTTGTTGTATTATCTTCAAGACCCCATGATGTAAGTGGCCCAAATGCCTATGCCATAACTTGCCAATGTCTTGGCTTTGCACCAATTCTTCTTTCGAACTCAATGCAACACAGTCATCTACCTCTAGTTTATAGATATTCTTCACTCGAATCCCAATCCTCTTGGTCTGACCCATGACTATGTGTCTTAGGAACACCTTTCCTTTACTGAAGACAACATTGTAACATTTGTCCTCCAACATTGTGACTGATATCAAGTTCTTCTCTAGTCCAGGCACATACTTCACATCTTTCAAGGTGAGAGGAGATACATGCTCCCTCTAAAAAGAAACCATGTCCATTCCTGAAACACTGTACTTTTTTTCATCACCCATCTCTACGTGCATATTGAGGTCTTTCTCCTCCAAGGTACTAAATCAATTTTCATCGTCAATCATGTGGAATGGGACTCCATTTTCAAGATACGAAACACAACCCACCCTTGATGAAACCATGCATGTGATGAGGGTAAGATCCAATTCGAACTGAGAGGCTAATGCCTCACCTTCTAATCCTTTCGAAGATCCCTTCTTGGATTTCTTCAATGGGCAATTAGTTGCATAATGGCCCATGTCATGAAAATTAAAGCATCTCACTCTAGATTTGTCAATTTTTTCCCTCCATGAGAAGAATTAGATTTGGAATGGGAAGCCTCCCCTTTCCATTTGTTGGCCTTACTCACTAAGGCCAACTTTTCTTCATCATCATTCTTTGATGAAGAACCATCTCGAGTGCTCCTCTTGATCTCCTCCTATATGATCTTACCACAATCGTTCTCAATCTGACAGCTTCTCTCTTCCATTCACAGAGTCCTATTATCTATTCCAGCTCTTTGGAAGACCGAGGAGAGCAAGGCTCACCATATCATCGTCGACAGTAGTTATTCCCACACTACCAAGCTCATCTCTACAGGTGGTGAGCTCGTTTAGATATGTGGAAATAGTATTGCCCTTCTCCATATTGATTTTCTGAAGCTTATCCTTGAGCTCTAGTTTCCTCTCGTCACTACAATTCTAATAGAGGTCCTTCAATGTCTTCCACATTGAAAACGGAATCTCCTTCCCATGGAGACTTGAGATAATATGCTCTCGAACTCCCTGCAAAGGAATCTATCTCACCTTCGCTATACACTTCTTCCATTCAACCAATTCTTATGCATTAACTGTAATTGGCTTAGGGATTTCTTTATCAATGAAATACTTTAAACCATTGTCTTCTAATACCACTTCCATTCTATCTTTCCATGCTATGTAATTCGAGTTGCCTTCCAAGGCATACTCAGGTCTCAAGCCATAGAACGCCAATGATGAACCTAAAGTATGAGATGAATTCGATTTGCACGTACAATCCCAAAATTCAAACTTTGAATTCTCTTCTCCGTATATTGTTCACAGTTCTGATAACCTTTGCTCTGATACCATGTAGAAATTCTGACTGTAGATTAACCTAATTATGTAATATAACTAAATCAAAATACTTAATCTACTTCTACCATCAAACTTGCAGAAGTTTAAAGATCGAGCTGAATCAAAGTTGAACACATATAACCTTAAGAAGAAGAATCAATACACATGAAACACAAAATAATACTCTAGGGAAAGCCTCAGGGAAAGCCTCAGCTAAAAACCCGGCTATCTATATTATCATACAAGTGGAAATATCTCATGATTACACACAGTTTTAGCTCTCACAACTATCCAACTCTCAATACAATCCCTCACTGTTTCTCATAGACAAAATAGACTGCTCATATGCCTTCTCCTCTACCCTCCAAGCCCCCTATTTCCTTGCGCAGTTTTCCCTGGGTGATCCAGTTGTAACCTTGTGTGACATTGATCTCACACACTACTCCAACACACTGTAAAACTGCACAAATCTCAAGGAATGAATTCCTTCCACATGCAAGAGATTTTCTTATAGGAAAATCGTTGCAACTGATAGTACATTTTCCATGTATTTAATCTCAACTATGTCTTTGTCTAAATAGACATGCATGAGTTATCTATGAGAGAATATTTAGTTATCTAGAGTACACTAGTTGCATGCATGCATGCATTAACTGACTGAACTCACAATTAGTTACTCAAACTATTTGGAACTAATTTAAGTGGACTTAACTTAGTTAACTGAGCTAACTAATTACAACTCAAATACAACTCAACCTTATCTCCTTAATTAAGGGATAATCTCCTTAATTTAAGGGATAATTGTTGCATGACTTCACAAAGACTTCTAGCTTGAATTTCTCCAACTAATTAACTCAAGATGAATTAATTAATTATTTTCCAAGTAGTTGGTGAGACTAAATTCGAATTTTAATTGTCAATATTAATTCAAGGACACATTAAAATTGGAATATTCTTGTTGCCACATTTCAGCACTTTAAAGGAAAATTCTAAGGTTCAAGTAGTGCAATATCGGATCAAGCATCAACAAAAAGTTCTCCAACTCTTAAAGGATAATCCCACTCTGGTGCAGAATCACATGAAACAATAGTCAAATTAGCATCACAGTGAAAGAAATTTTGATGTAGGTGATTCGGTATTTTTACAGCTACAACCATATAAACAAATGTCCTTCAAATAAGCTAAGAAGGATTATAAAATTATTAGACAAGTACTATGGTCCTTACAAGGTGTTGCAAAATATTGGCACTATCTCATACAAATTGGAGTTGCCTGCATCTTCCCGAGTACACCCAGTTTTCCATATTTCATTCTTAAATATGGTTACCGGTGACAAGCTCCTAGTTCAAATAATATTCCCAGAACTTAAAAACAAAGGAAAAATCATATTGGATCCTGAAGAAGTCAGGGAAATAAGAACTTGACAACTACAAAATCGATCAATTTCTGAGTATCTCATTTAGTGGAAGAACTTACCAGCTAAAGATTCCACATGTGACGATGAAAATTTTATATAGAAGCCTCCAAAACTACTCTAGTGTTGAGAACAATAGTTTTCTTTGAAGGAGAGGGGCATGTTAAGTCCTTATAATACTAGTGTAACCCCCTTATTGATATTTTTGTGCCCATATAGCCCTCATATTGTTATTGATGTGCCCCATAGAAGCCCAATATTCTTATCGTTGTGCCCTTACATTATTATTATGTAGGATCTTATTATATTGTGACCCCTTAGACTCCTATATATACCAAGGAGGCCTTGTCATTTATATCATCCAAGAATTATTCATTTTATGTGATGTAAAGGAGGTTTCCTCCTTGAAGAGGCTACTTTTCAAGTCGTTGATTATCTTTTCTTTTGTTTTATGATTTGGTTGCATAACAATGTTCAAAAAAATATTCCTTGGTTTCACTTTCGAAAGCACATGTTCTCAAAACTTTAATTTCCTTGGTATTTTTCCGTTATCTGATAATTTAATTACTTTTCGAATACTTTCTTTAAATTCTACTATATCTTGACCACTTGCTCTTCCATTTCTTTGAGTAATTCTAGATGACGTATTATTATATCCATTGGATTGTACTAGTTCCCTAGAGTGCTTCACTTTCTACATACAACTCATAAAAAATTGAATCTTCAATGAAGCTTGATATTGATTATTGTAGGCAAATTATAGTAATGCAAGTAATCCTTCCACTTGAATGGCTTATCCATCACATACATTATTCACAAGTATTCCATTGATTCTCTCTACTTTCCCATTTATTCTTGGGTGATAAATTGTATTTAAGTTTATATTTGTATCAAAATCCTTGAATAATCATTTTCAAAGCTTTGAGGTAAAATTTAGATCTATGTCTGAAATAATTGCTTTAAGTATTCTATGCAATCTGTTAATCTCTTTCAAGTAGACCTTGGCTAGATTAATATATTTATAAGCCAACTTAACTACAATAAACTAAATAGATTTGGTTAATTTGTTTCCTATTAATATGTTTAAATCGTATTATCTTATTGTAATAGACAATTTAGTGATACAATCAACAATTACCACTTTCCATTTCCAAACTTTTGGAATTGGTAATGATTCTACCAAACTTCTTGTATTCATCATTTATTCTTTGACACTCCATAAACCTAGCAATGTAATCAACCACACCTTTCTTCATTCCTAGAAAAAAAATGTTAAATTCTTATTGTCACAATTGCCTTTGGATGATCCGGATGCCTGGCATACGGAACATCATGCATTTAGTTTAATACAAACTTTCCTAATTCATAAGAATTTGGGACCTAAACTATAAATTTATATATAATTACTCCATTATTTTCCAAATGATAACCCTCATCCCTTTTTTGTACATTATCTTCTTGTATGTTTTCTTTTGTTGAAGATAATGCTTATGAAGAGTAACATCATCGACAATTTTATTTTGGAATTCGAATTTGCACATACTAATAATTGTACCTTGTTGTACTTTTATTTTTCTATTAGTTTCACCAACATCCTTATTCTCATTCCCTCTAATATGTTTCATATCAAAATTATATTCACTATGATATGTTTCATATCATATTTTCCTATAAATTAAATTCTTTTACTAAAAAAACATTTCAAAGCACTATGATCTATTCTTAAATTGAATTTCTAAGTCATGTGACATAATTCTTGTCATGCTCCTCAAGCGTATTGGATCCATAACAAACCGCACACCCATTATGAGTAACAAATCCACTAAGTATGTATTTGTAAGCATATATGCATACAATGAAATATTCATTTAGGTGTCTTGGGAATGTGTGAATTAGTGAGAAATTCTTTTAATAATTATAATCTTTCTTTAGGCTTTGGTGTCCATTCAAATTTAATTTCTTTTTACTTCAAATACACACTGGGATAAGAGATAGTGGAGAATTGTTTTATGAATCTTATGTTATATCCGACAATATCTATACATGACATTACCTTGGTTGTGTTCTTAAGTGTATGTCATTCCTTCATAACTTCAAAATTATATAGATCTACCACTATTCCTTCCTTAGACATGATATGTCCCATGTGGTGAATCTGTATTTCTTATGATGAACACTTTCTTAACTTAGAATAAAGAAAATGATCTCTCTGCTCCTCCTCTAATGTTGAATAAACAAAATATCATCTAGGGATATGATGACAAACTGATCCAAGGAATTTCTAAGTATTCCATTCATTCAACACATGAAGGTAGCTAGTGCATTTTTCAATCAAAATAACGCTACTTCAAATTCATGGGGCCCATCCTTGGTTCTCGAAGTTTTATTATTGATTTTGTCATCCTTTATCCTTATTCGATGGTAGTTTTACCTTGCATTGATCATTGAAAATAAAATTACTCCTCTTAGCTATTCAAATAGGTCTTCAATTATCAGTAGATGATATTTATTTATCATAGTAACGATTTTCATATTTCTAAATCAATTCATAGTGGAACAATATCATTTTTATTCTCTATAACAAGTACTAGTATTCCCTAAGGAAAGGCACCTAGGCATATATATTCCTTCAATAAAAATTACTCTAATCACATTTTAAAATCATTTAATTTTTGTCTTCTCAACCCATATGAAGTATTATATACTGGATGAGCTACATGCATGAAATAAATAGAGAAATTACTATCTCTTATTGTTGTTAAACCTAGTATTTCTACAATTATATGTGCATATTCCTATTGCATAGGAAAATCCTCATGGTTTGGGCTTATCCACTTTATTAGTTCTTCCACATAATTTTGATATAACTAACATCCTTTGTTGAGGAATATCTTTAGTTATAAGGATCTAATATTCCTTGTAATAATGGTTGTAGGAATCCTTCTAGTATCCTCTACTTTCATTCCTCATGAAAATATGTGAAACCCTTATTATGGCAATATAAGACAACATGATACACATTAAACTAATTAATTATAATAAGAACATCATATGAAGCAAGTGATACTATGTCCAGGTTTTTAATACTGCTAACAATATCATATCTAATGGTCAACTTTTGGAAATCTCATTACTTTCCTTTTTAGCTATGGTAGCTAATTGAACCAAATATAATTTCTCACACTTATTTTAAAATGAATTATTTTAATCAAATAAGTGGTGTTGGTGTCAGTCTTTGCATCCTTCCTCCAATGATAAAATATGCTCTTACAAAGTGGTCTCAGAGTGTCAAGGTCAAATTTTGTCATTTCAGTGAGTCTTCCAACAAAATTTGGTCACTAGGCATTAGGTCTATGGTTTGCTTTCACTCCTTTCAAAATTGCCCAAATGTCAGTCTATGTCGCTATTTAGCTGAGTCTATCATCACTCATGGGGTTTTCATCGTCATGTCAGGTTCCATTGGGTCATTTCACACCTTGTTCATGCTTCAGTTGCGCCTAGGTAAGGTCATTTCCCTCTCCTAGGGTTTTGAAAGCAATTTCTCTTGGACGGTCAAATCATTAGCAAAAATTGTATCCATATGTTCATACACCTTCCCCTATCCTTAGTATACCTTATCGAACATTTACCATCACTGAGATCCCCCAAATTCCTCATTTTTGCACAAACCCTAGTTTCTTGCCACAACTTGGCAATTTTCTAGGCTAGGCCTGTGTTTTGCCCTTTTGGACCCCTTCCCCTCACTCGATCTCCAATATTCCACTTTCCCCTCCTTCCTAACATCCCTCCCTACTTCCAAAAATTTCCCCAAGAATTTAAAAGCCCTTTATCCCCTTCATTTCGCTTCATTTCGACAAAATCCCTTGTTTCACACATCAGGATAAGTTTCACTCAAAAGATGTTCCAGAGAAATAAAAGATGAATTTTCAAAAACTGAGAGAGGTTTTTGTCCCAAACATGCCAAACAAGAAACACCTCCTTCACTTTTTACAAAGGTGTCATGGTTTTAGAGAAATGTCAAAAATACAATCGCCTCGGGAGAATTGATGCACCTCTAAAGTGACCTTGGGAAAATCAAGTTTTCTCCTAGCGTGGTTGGCCAAATAACTTTATTGATGAGTTAGAGGATAACTAAATAAAAATATCTTTCCAATGAGCTGTCATGAGCTCAATTTGGAGTTGCGGAAGGCAATCCAAAGTTGACTGCAACAACACTCTTCCTTGAGGCAGCGTCATTTGGCACATTTTGACCAGTCTTGGGAGATATTATTTTTGACAAGGAAAATGAACTCCAAATTGAAACTTTCTAGTTGGGTTGGAACATATACTGAAATACCTTTCCAACGAGCTATTTGGTGCCTGATTTCGAGACCGGGAAGGCCTCCAAAAGCCTCCTGCCAAATTCACTATTTAGCTGGGTGCGCGCGGCACATCAGGCTGGGCGCGCGGCGCATCAGGCACCAAAATGCAGTGTAAAAATACACTGGCACGGAAGTTGGGCGAGGCGCGTGGCGCACTGGGGTTTAAGCCTGAAATTGTTTTGGAAAAACACCAAATCGCCTTCTCTCCGCACAGATTGGCCAGGTAGGGTCGACATCCCACTGTTTCATCCATTTGTGTGTTATGTGATGGTGGTTGATGGTTCCAAATGTTTGAAACAAAACATCTAAACCCTACCTCTAAAAATCCTCAAGCCAACTGTTGTTAAGGGTTGAACATTCATCGTTTTGTTACCAAGGCTCCCTCTCCATCACATTATTCCCTTTTTCCATCATTCTCGTCTCCCATATACCATTTCCCCTTGAATGTTATTGTTCCCTATCCCATAAACTTACTAAACCCCTATCCCCAACTCCCTTCCACCCATTGTCAAATTGTCACACGGAATGAGTCGATCTTGCGGACAAGATAGAACTTCCTAGAATCTAAGGAATACCTAATGACAAGCAAACCAACTAGACACTATCTTTCTCTAAATGCGCTTTTATAAATAATGGAAAACAAGTGTGTTTAAGGCCTACCTTATGTCCAACGCAAGTTTGGGGATGCCCTCGCTTCTTTGATCCAAATGAGTTCCTTTGTTGTGAACCTGCAAACACAAACAAGGCAAACAAATTAAATAGCACCTGAAAAGCCAATATCATAAAACATATTTAACATGAAAATCAAGGAGTCCATGAAACAAATAACATGAGATACTTGTTGAGAACAATGAGTCTGATTGTATTAATTCAAAAGAAGAAGAACTTTACAACCTTTGCCTTGACGCTATACAAGCTCCTCCCAGGGTCCAACAAGAAGTCTCCTCTACTTTGACAAGTTTCACTCACTCCCCAATGAAGCCAAAAAGGTATGTAACCTCTCCTGTTAAGCTCAACTAGGAAGTCTTGATTTCACCAGCATTTACCCTCAAAAATGTTTAGCTTCTAACCTCTCTAGCAACTAACCCAATGCCTCAATTTATAGTGCAATGGAGGGAAGTTACTAGGTCCTCCTTCAAAGGGATAGAATCCTCCTTCAAAGGGATAGCTCCTCCTAACAAGGGATTAGCTCCTTCCCTTTTGGGATGCATGAACCACCTTGGAGCGAACAATCCACGTCAACATTCCTTCTAGAAACATCTGGAATTAACCCAAAGTGAGTTTTTTAAGATAAAAATTGCACCTTTTGACTTTCACAGGGGTACACACCCTCCCCTTTACAGACAGAGCGTATAAGTACGCAGGTAATATGAACAAAGAGTGCGGGCCCGCAGGCAAAAGTGAGAGAAAGTGCAGAACGAGAGTTACATTGTTTTTGAATGTCTTTCTCTCATTTCCAAAGCTTATTTTGAAGAGTTGAGGTCTGAGACTTGCTTAGGAGGTCAGTACAAGTGATGATAGACCCATACTGACTGCAAATAATCAAGGTGATGATATTTTATGTAACAGATTGCCCCCTAAAGTGCGAAGTCTGTAGTAGATGAGGATTTCATTTATCATTTAGGAAGAGTGAAGTACTTTATCATTTCGAGGATCATCTCGCGCAGAGCCCAGTTGGAACCTGTAAAAACATTCAATGCAAAATATATATATGAGATCATATCATCGCTGAGGTAGGCATTCCCATAGTCAGATAAAAACTGACTAAAAACTCTAACTATTGCTCTGATATAGGAATGATCTTGTAACACATCATAAGTATAGACACATGTGGACACAGTATGGACGCAGCCATCTGTTTATGAATAGTCCATAATATAATGAATACAAAATTCCTCGCAACCTGGATGGTGGAAACTAGATCCAGGGTCTTCATTTCTACGTCCCGAAACAGTACGATTCTATCCATGCGATGAAATGTGTCGAAGTCGAACATGGGGTAGAAACCGCTTGATTACCAGTCAATGACATAAACTGTTAACAAGCGTGAGAGAAACCACCAATAATGACAATGGCTCTCAAAGTACTCAGTACAATCCATGAGATGTGATAAGATGTGTTGATTTCGAACATGTCATGGAATCCTTTGATCGAAAGTCGATGATGCAAACTGTCATCAAAGGCAAGAAACCTGCCATTGAGGCATGCAGATCTCAAGGTATTGACGATTTCTAGATCATCTTTCTAGATAATGAGTTGAAGTCGATAGAAAGCGATCCGTCGTAGGCAAGCCCACAACACGAAATCATAGATCAAGTTGAAGAAATTTAGTTGCAAGGACTGACTCAGGGATGGTTAATATGGATGACAGACATTTTACAAATGAATTTCTTATTTGCAATGACCTCTTGAACACATAATGACACGATAGACGGTTTGGTGACAATTGACCCAAAGTTAATACCCAGAAAGCGGCGAAAGACTTTCAATGTGGTTTGATCAACTGTTAGGTAAAGGATTTCCCAACCCAGGTGAATGAAAGTATCATGTTCAAGAGTGGTTACAAAGTATGACAAACAAACTGACTTTTCTCTCTTTTCGCCCACCATTTTTGGCAAGTACCTCTTTATTTTTTACAAGCTTGAGGAGGATAACATATGGTTGATTATAAGCTCACCCTTCGGGTGAGTCCAACTTAGTTTAAATTCGAACCCTAAGAAGGAGTGGTCCGTTCCTATTTGTAATTGAATAGGTCCTTT
>APFE030492167.1:115852-163133 GCA_000404065.3 Pinus taeda | reverse complement strand
GGTGTGTTTTATCATCCGGGACCATTCAGGATAGTTCTCCTTTCCAGTGAGAACTATTCCCACCATGGATATGATTGAATGCATTCTGTAAAAAAAAATACTTTTGCTGATAGAAAAAATACTTCTGCCAATATACATTAAAATTGCACTCAAAAGGGCATTGTCAAAAGATTTCAAATCCACCATGTGACCCATATAAATCCATCATTATATAAATCCACCTCATATAAATCAATTTCATAGGCCACCATATAAATCTTATATGAATCTCATATAAACCTCATATGAATCCACCATATAAATCTCATATGCCATACGTCCCCTTTATATAAAAAAACTCAATTACCATGTGGCAGCGTTTAAATCTATCTGCGTCTAGCATTTAACTATAAAGCTAATCCACGGTAAAGATATTTTCCACCTTTGTAGGTCACACCACGAGCCGAATGGATGCTGAGTACTCGTATTTCAGAATCATTTATGTGTAGCACTATTGGCTGGAATGCATTTTCCTATTGGGCATTTCTTTATGAATTCAGTAGATTTTTTTTTTTTTTTTTTTTTTTTAAACTATGAAATTTACAAGTCAAAATTGTAATATCGATTTATTGAAATGAGAGTGGATCTGGAAATCCATTTCATCACACGATTTAGTCAAATCAATCGCCAGTATGGACAAATCTCTCCATCAGTTCAGTTACAAATATGAAAATATAATGCTAGGCAGCGACACGTAAATATCGGTGGGTGAAATCCACACCAAAACAGATAACAATCCCTCAACTAAAATAATAGCTCGATACTGTGTGAAAATACACAGTAATACACAATGTGAAAATACATAATAATACATAGTGTTGTCCCTCTCTAGGGTAATACACAGCGTTAAATCATGGAGCAGAGGTGTATTGGGTATACATAGCGTCAAACACTGGAAGAGTTGAGCGATATTACACGAGTAATGGAGCAGACCGGCGTTAAATCTCAGGCAGAGGCAACACGGTATCAATCTGGAGTGTGGTGCTGTGAAGAGCAAGAACCAATGCCATAGAGCGGATATGTATGTTAATGCACATCGCCTCCTTTTTTTTATGAAATGCTCATGGACAGTGTAAACAACGCAGGTAAACAGTGTCTAGACCTGACAGCGACAGTGGAGGGAGCAGGTCAGTATAAATGGAATATGGCAGACAGAATGCAGGGAGTGTCAGACAGGCGTACAGGCACTCAGTGACTGAATTATATGGAGAGCAGAGGAGCAGACAAGGGAGTTACAAGGCACAAGAGCTAAAAAAAGGAGCTGGCTCTGATACCATGTCAGGCCAGGCAATAACTCCATTTAGCAAAAATTGATTCGTGTATTATTCCATCAGGTAGGTCGTTGTTATATACAACAGGGAGAGACTGTTTAGTTCATCTCCCGATGAGTGTTCACATTTCTAATTTAATATTACAAAATTCACCCAATCCTGAGGATTAGGTGTCAACACTAATACCTAAAAGACTTGGTAAGACTAAAATTGGCCAACCGGTCATTAATAACATCATATAGGTATGGGTTAAAGTGAAATCTAACAAAGGATTTTTAAACCGATGAGACAAAATCCCTAGGACGATTTCATCTACTATCTAATCATTGGCATACCCTAATAAACAATAGACCATAATGATAATATGTCTAGACATTTTTGGGAAATGCTTGACGAATAAGGTGGGTTATGTTCTAGTATCTGAGAGTTAATAGGTAAAAAGGCTCCAAGGACAATGGATTTTTCTTTTAGGCTACTTCATGGCATAATTGACTCTAAAATTCTTCATTTAGTGGTTGGACTTGACTTGGCGTTACAATATTAAGCATTTGCAAAGTTAGACTCTCAATTGATATAAAACAATAAAGTCCCATTTTTTTACACAACTGTTTTTTTACTTGGGAGGTATTGTTCAGAACACCATGAAAAAAATTTAGGATTTGGATGGTCCGGGGAATTATAAACTGAGGGCAATAAGACTCCTAGATCAATGATACATCTTTGACTGTAGAATTTTTTGTAGATTCACAAGCTCATGCAATTTACTAATGTAGAAATTCTCACTATAGATTGAACTCATTATGCAATGTACTAAAGAAAAATACTTAATCTACTTCTACAATCAAACTTGCAGAACCTTAATCGATTTTGAGCAAGATCAAACAGAACACTTATAACAGACAAGAAGAAACAATCACACATGAAACACAAAAGAATACTTTGGGGAAAGCCTCAACTAAAAAATCAACTATTTGTATTATCATACAAGTGGAAATATCTCGGGATTACACAAAGCTTTAGCTCTCAAGCTATCCAGCTCTCAGTACAATACCTCAGTGTTGCTCATAGATAGAATAGACAAAAAATATGCCTTTCCCTCTGCCCTCGAAGCCTCCTATTTCCTTGCGCAGTTTTACCTGGGTCCTCCAGCTGTAACCTATGTGATCTCACCTCACACACTGCTCTGACCTTTCTAGAAACTGTGCAATCCTCAAGGAATGAAATCCTTCTGCATGCAAGAGATTTCCTCATGGGAATATTCTTGCAATTGATAGTACATTTTCCCTGCCTTTAATCTCAACTGGGTCTTTGTCTGAACTGACATGCATGAGTTATTTATGAGAGAATGTTTAGTTATCTGAAGTACACTAGTTTCATGCATGCATGCATTAACTAATTGAACTCACAATCAATTCCACAAACTGTTGGAACTAATATAACTAGACTTAACTCAGTTAACTGAGCTAACTAATTACAACTCAAATACAACTAATCCTTATCTCCTTAATTAAGGGATAACTTCCTCAATCAAAGGGATAACCGTTGCATGACTTCACAAAGACTTCATGTTTGAATTTCTCCAACTAATTAACTCAAGATGAATTAATTAATTATTTTTCAAATAGCTGGTGAGACTAAATTCAAATTTTAATTCTCAATTTTAATTCAATGACAAATTAAAATTGGAATATATCCTGAAATGCTATCTATAGAAACATTATTTTTAGCATTTCTTGTTGCTATTTTTAACACTCCCTCTCAACAAGAAAGGGATTATCTACCACCTCAATCTTGTCTCTATGGAACTCGAATTTACACTTTGACAATGCCTTAGTCAAAATGTCAGCATCTTGCTCCTCGGTCGAAATATACTGCAACAAAATGATCCTCTCACCACACAGTCTCGAGGATGATGATACTGGATGTCGATGTGCTTGGACTTGTCATGAAATACTGGATTCTTAGATAGTTTGATACAACTCTGATTATCATAATAGATCATAGTTGGATTCATCCTCTGATCAAACAAACCAACTAGAATTTTCTGCATCCAAATGGCCTCAAATGCTACCTGGATTGCAGCCATGTATTCATCCTTTGTTGAGCTAACTGCAACTGACTTCTGTTTCCTGCCGTGCCAAGAAACTGTAGCTGAAACAAGGTTGAAAATTCCTCCTAATGTGCTCTTCCGATCTGATGGACTCCCTGCCCAATTTGCATCTGTGAAGCCTTGAAGCTTCACTCCCTCTGTTTTTCTGTACCATAATCCATACTGAGATGTGCCTCTAAGGTATCTCAAGACATGCTTAGCTACCTTCCAAAATAGCTTGGTAGGTTGAACCATAGCTTGACTCAACTGGTTCACCGCAAAGCACAAATCTGGTTGTGTGTTCACTGAATACATCAATGAACCCACAAGCTTCCGATACATAGTAGCCACTACTACCTCACCTGAAGTAGCATCCTCCTTCCTCCAGTTACCTGCTAGAGGAATCTGCATGGGCTTGCACTTCTCCATGTGGAATCTCTTAAGTATCTCATTGGAATACTTTCCTTGAGACACAAACACTTCCCCATCCTTCTGCCACACTTCCATGCCTAGGAAGTAGTGCATGAGACCCATGTCTTTCATCTCAAACTCTCTTGCAAGATCCTCCTTGCAAGACTTGATCAACTGATCATCACCTGTTAATATTAGATCATCAACATAAAGGACAATGATCAATGGCTTACCTTCTACCATGATGTGGTATAGGTTCGCATCTGCTTCACTCTTTGTGAATCCCAACCTGGTGAAGTAGCTGTTGATCCAAGTGTACCAAGCACGAGGTGCTTGCTTCAGCCCGTACAAAGCTCTCTTTAGTCGGCACACATGTGACTCACGATCAAAGGTCTCAAATCCTTTCGGCTACTCTATGTGCACCTCTTCCTCAATCTCGCCAGTGAGGAATGAAACCTTCACATCCATTTGATGGATCTTCCAACCCATCTGTGTTGACAGTGCCAACATCGATTTGATAGATGAGTATCTTGCTATAGGAGCAAAAGTCTCATCATAGTCGATCCCCTCGGCCTATGAGAAACCATGGGCAACAAATCTTGCCTTATGTTTCTACACACTACCATCAACATCTTGCTTTACCTTGTAAAGCTAATGGGAACTCACAACTGACTTGTTCTCTGGTATTGAACCACATCCCAAACATTGTTCTGAACTATGGAGTCATACTCCTCCACCATAACATCAACCCAAACTGGCTTCTGCATTGCTTCCTCAAAGGAAGATGGTTCAGTCTCTACACATTCCCAACCAAGGGCCATGTAACTAGTGTACCGTTCAGGTGACCTCCTCTATCTGCGCTAAGAAGATGGCTCTCCCACATTCTCTCTTGAATCCATAAAAAATTTGTCAGCGTCCCTTGTGCGTTTCTGCCCCTCTCTGGAATACTTTGCATGAGTGGATGTCTCCACTCCTGGAACCTCTACATGTGGCTACTCCACATCAGTCTGAGGCTCCTCCTCCTTAGGAACCAAAAGTTCCTCCTCTGCCTGTAACTTGAGCTCCCTCTCAAGGGAAAATCGCATGGCCTTCAGTGCATTGAACTTAAGATCTTTGCGAACCATTGTCCTCTAACTGGTAGGAAAATACATCTCATAGTTTTGGGGAGTATCAGTGTACCCCACAAGTAACCCCAACTTTGCTATTGGCTCTATCTTCTTCTGGGCATCCTTGGTCACATGAAAATAAACCGATGAGCCAAATATCCTGAAGTGACCCACATCTGGTCTCTTCCCGGAGAAAGCTTCCTCTGATGTCTTCAACCCAAGTATGAGATGTGGGTTTCTATTATGAAAATAGACCACTGTGTTGCATGCCTCAGCCCAAAAATGAAGTGGTAGGCCTTGGTCATGCGTCATCGCCTGAGCTGCTCCCACAATCGTTCTGTTCTTCCTCTTGTCCACCCAATTCTGCTGTGGGTTATGAGGTGCTGTCAACTCCCGTTTAATTCCTTCCACTACATAGAAGTCCTTAAACTCTTGAGATACATACTCTCCACCATTGTCACTTCTCAAGGTTATGATCCTCTTCCTTGATTCTTTCTCAACCAAATATTTAAACTCACAAAACTTTGAGAAGGTTTGATCCTTCTTTTGCATGAAATAGATCCAACACTTACGAGAAAAATCATCAATGAAAATCACATGGTACCTTTGTTTCGCGGTGGATTTTGTCACAAATGGTCCACATACATCTGTATGAACTTGCTCCAAGATCACCTCAGCTCGACTGTCTCGATCATGAAAGGAAGATTTTGCATACTTACCCAAGGTACAACATTTGCATGTGTCCACTTGATCAATTTTACCTTTGGGAAGTTCGGTAAAGATCTGCTGCATGATATTCAAGGCCCTGTGATGCAAGTGGCCCAACCTCCTATGCCATAACTCACCAATGTCTTGGCTTTGCACCAATTCTTCTTTTGAACTCAATGCAACACAGTCATCTACCTCCAACTTGTATAGATTCTTCACTTGAATCCCAATCCTCTTGGTTTGACTCATGGCTATGTGTCTCAGGAACGCCTTTCTTTTACTGAAGACTACATCATAGCTTTTGTCTTCCAACATCGCGATGGATACCAGGTTTTTCTTCAGTCCAGGCACATACTTTACATCAGTCAGGGTGAGAGGAGCTCCATGCTCCCTATGAAAAACAACTGTCCCTTCACATGAAACACAATACTTTCCATCATTGCCCATCTCTATGTGCACCTTGAGGTCTTTCTCCTCCAAGGTACTGAATAGACTCTTATCGCCGGTCATGTGGAATGAGACTCCACTGTCCAGGTACCAAACACAACCCACCATTGATGAAACCATGCATGCGATGAGGGCAAAATCCAATTCGAGCTGAGAGGCCAGTGCCTCACCTTCTGATCCCTTCGAGGATCCCTTCTTGGATTTCTTCAATGGAAAATTAGTTGCATAATGGCTCACCTCATGACAATTAAAGCATCTCACTTTAGATTTGTCAATCTTCTTCCCTCCATGGGAAGAACTCGATTTGGAATGGGAAGCCTTCCCTTTCCCTTTCCTCGCCTTATTTGCTAAGGCTAGATTTTCTTCATCATCATGCTTGGATGAAGAACCATCTCTGGTGCTCCTGCTACATCAAATCCGACCACAGTCGTTCCCAATCTGACGGTTTCTCTCTTCCATTCACTGAGTCCTGGTAGCTATTCCAGCTCTTAGGAAGACCGAGGAGAGCAAGACTCACCATACCATCATCGACTGTCGTGATTCCTACACTTCCAAGCTCATCTTTGCAGGCAGTGAGCTTGTTCAAATATGTAGAAATAATGTCGCCCTTTTCACACTTGATTTTCCAAAGCTTGTCCTTGAGCGCCAGTTTCCTTTGGTCGCTGTTGTTCTGATATAGGTCCTTCAATGTCTTCCACATTTTAAAATGAAGTCTCCTTCCCATGGAGACTCGAGACAATATGGTCTCGAACTTCCTCTAGAAGAATCCTCCTTGATCTCGCCACACACTTCTTCCATTCCGCCAATTCTTGGGCATTAGCTGCTGTTGGCTTGGCGACTTCTTGATCAATGAAGTCCTTCAAACCATTGTCTTCTAATACCACTTCCATGCGATCCTTCCATGCTATGCAATTCGAGCTACCATCCAGGCGTACTCGAGTCTCAAGCCATTGAACGCCATTAGTGAATTTTGAGGTGTGATAAGAAATCGATTTTGTACCTGCAGTCAAGAACTTCAAACTTCGAACTTTTCCCTTCTAAATATGTTGTTCACAACTCTGATCACCTTTGCTTTGATACCATGTAGAAATTCTCACTGTAGATTAAACTGATTATGCAATGTACTAAAGCAAAATACTTAATCTACTTCTACAATCAAACTTGCGGAAGCTTAGTCAATTTTGAGCAAGATCAAACAGGACACATATGTCAAAGAAGAAGAAACAATCACACATGAAACACAAAAGAATACTTTGGGGAAAGCCTAAACTAAAAACCCTTCTTTCTGTATTATCATACAAGTGGAAATATCTCAGGATTACACAAAGCTTTAGCTCTTAAGCTATCCATCTCTCAGTACAATCCCTCACTGCTGCTAATAGACAGAATAGACAACACATATGCTTTTCCCTCTGCCCTCCAAGCCTCCTATTCCGTTACGCAGTTTTACCTGGGTCCTCCAGCTATAACCTATGTGACTCAGCTCACACACTGCTCTGACCTTTGTAGAAACTGCGTAATCCTCAAGGAATGAAATCCTTCTGCATGCAAGAGATTTCGTCATGGGAATATTCTTGCAACTGATAGTACACTATCCCTGCCTTGAATCTCAATTGGGTCTTTGTCTGAATTGACATGCATGAGTTATTTATGAGAGAATATTCAGTTATCTGAAGTACACTAGTTTCATGCATGCATGCATTAACTAACTAAATTCACAATCAGTTCCACAAACTATTGGAACTAATCTAACTGGACTTAACTCAGTTAACTGAGCTAACTAATTACAACTCAAATACAACTAATCCTTATCTCCTTAATTAAGGGATAACTTCCTCAATCAAAGGGATAACTGTTGCATGACTTCACAAAGACTTCACATTTGAATTTCTCCAACTAATTAACTCAAGATGAATTAATCAATTATTTTTCAAACAACTGGTGAGACTAAATTCAAATTTTAATTCTCAATTTTTAATCAAGGACAAATTAAAATTGGAATATATCCTGAAATGTTATCTATAGCAATGCTAATTTTAGCATTTCTATTTTTAGTATTTCTTGTTGCTATTTTCAACAACTAAAACATAGGACAAGAAACTACTTCTAATATCAATCAACGGAAGCCAATAGATCGATGAAAACAATATGAATGAGAAGAAGACTAACCAATGGCACATAATACAATAAGTTTTCCTGGGGAAAGCCACAGCTCAAAACCCCTCCTATTTGTATTGTAATAGATTAGAAATATGAGTGAAGATACAAAGCTTGTTCTCACAAGAACAATTCCGCACAAGTATATTCAACTCTCTACCTCACAATCTTGCTATTAGCTAACACTTAGCCAATTTCCATTGCTTGCCAAGCCCCTATTTCCTTGCACAATTCCTAGTATGAATAACCTCTATTAATGAGGAATTCATGCTTCCATAACTGCGCAATTCAAAACTATGTCCTTTCTTGATTGCATGCATGATCCCAGATGTTTTCGCTTATAGATGCATAGAAAAGAATTACACATATAAATTGCAGCTTAACACATAAATGTGCACATATGAAAAGAAGAAATAAACACATGAAAAAAGAGAACACCAAGGCTTGATAACAGAGTTCGTCTAATTCGAACTATGTCTCCGGGCCCAACTCAACAATGGGGAGGCCTTTCTTATTAAATGGCATGAATAAATAGAGTTACAATTATCAATCTGT
Source organism: Pinus taeda (assembly GCA_000404065.3). Classification (NCBI taxonomy): domain Eukaryota; kingdom Viridiplantae; phylum Streptophyta; class Pinopsida; order Pinales; family Pinaceae; genus Pinus; species Pinus taeda. The sequence goes on along the minus strand of APFE030492167.1, from coordinate 154,350 downwards.
CCAAAAAGAGGCTTATACCCCCAATCTGCCTGATGGCTATGAAATGAATGCCTGAGATGGAGTGGTGTGCAGCACCAAAGCTTCCTCGCAGCAATAGAAGAGGGCTGGAGTCATATAAATATCCAAAACAGATCAAAAAACGCTCTCGGCCTTTGCAAAACAACATGCTACAACCATAAAAATGCCTCTCCCATGCTCTTCCATTGATCCCTTTATATAATGGTTTCTTGGACAAGATCCCATTTAAAACGGAGCTTGCCTAGTTAATAAGAGAGGTTGGTAGAGTGGAAGCATCGGTGGGCGCAACTGTTCTTGTAAATGGCCTCTTATCGTTTAAAACGATAAAAATTCCAAAAATCTCGAAAACACTAAGAAATCGCCAAAACCTGTTCACCTAGAGTTCAAATATTATTAAGTCGGGCTTAGGTCTGTATCAGGTCTATACCGAAGTCACAATCAGCCTTCAGGGTGTCCCTGTCCTAGTTATCAGGAGCGATTGACTGCCGATCACTGATCATCGATATCGGTGTCCATTGATCGCATCGACATTCCCTCATGTATCACTCCGATAATGATCATCGATCGCAACCTGCCACCGCCAATATACACACATATATATGTAAGGTCTCCGATTGCGATTGCCTCCGATCTGCCGATTCGATCTGATCGGAGATCGGTGATCGGGGGTTCCATGGTCTGATGCTTAAGTCCGCCCTCATGTGACCTCCAATTGTGATTTGGCCTTAAGGCTTTTAAGACCCATTTTCAAAGGAAATTCCTCTGTTTTCTTAAGGATTGAAGAACCCTTCTTTTAGCAATAACTTCATCATCCGGACTCGAATTAAAGTATCATTTGTGCCGTTGGAATCAAAACGACGATATCTCTATTATGGTCTTGGGTTGACTTCATTCTGATCACTTTTATCTTTGAGTTTTTCCATGCCATTGTATCTGAAGATCCACCTGGATCGATCCTCCCCATTGAGGAGCTTTTGGACCGCCAAAATCTTTTCATTAGTCAATTGGCAAGTGAGGGTACTGTGCCCTCACTTTCTCTTTCTCTAGCCATCTAGCCTTGCTGGGATGCATTCCCTTGAATCCAACTCGAAGGTATTCTACATCTCCTTGTCGTGATGTCTTGGTTCTTTTGTCGAGGATGATGCCTTCGAGCAACACATCGAGATATTTAGGTGCAAAATCATCGACGGTAGGAATTGTGCCCGCCTCATCAGTGTCCATGATCAAAGGAGGTTCATACAGCTTCAGGTTCTCCACATTCACTACTGAGTACATCTGCATATATACTCGCAAGTAAAGATGAAAGGCATTGTTCCCAATCTTCTCCAATATGGTAAATGGTCCATACTGGATTGGCTGCAACTTCTTTCCTTCTCCCTTCATCCTGTTTTTGCTGATGTGGAACCACACCTTGTCACCCACTTGGAATTGATGGTCAACCTCGTGTTTATCATGTCGAGCCTTGTAACGGGCTTGACTCTTTTCCAACTTTTCTTGCATTGATTGGTGAATCATTTGGATTCGCTAAATGAACTGCTAAGCTTTGTCTTTATCATTACGTCCACTGGAGCCATCCTCCCTTCCAAAGACCATGTCTAAAGGGTCCTTTGGCAGGTAACCAAAGCATGTCTCAAATGGTGACCGCTATGCCGATGAATGCATTGCTCGATTATAGGAATGTTGTATATAGTGGAGATGTTCATCCCACAACTTGGGATGCTTCCCACAATAGCCTCGTAATAGTTGTACCACGGTATGATTAACAACCTCTGTCTGCCCATCGGTTTTCAGACGAATGCCGTGCTCCTTTTAAGTTTGGTGTCCATCATTCTCCACAAGCTGGTCCAGAACTCCCCAAGGAAGCGAGAGTCTTGATCTGACACAATTTATGTGGGTAATCCAAAGTGAACTCGGCCATACTGAAAGAAAAGAGAAACAATCTGCTCTGCAATAATCTGCTTTCTACAAGGCATAAGAATACACATTTTGCTAAATCGGTCAACGATGACATACAAATAGTCGTGACCCTTCCTAGACAAAGGTAGACCTCCTACAAAGTCCATTGACACACTTTCCCATGGACGACTCGGAATACGAAGTGGTGTATAGAGCCCAAGTTTTCTATTGGAGGGCTTTGAAACAAAACACATCACACAACCCTTTACATAGCAAGCCACAATGTTTTTCATATGAGGTCAAAAACAAAATCTTTGCACATGACATAAAGTCTTTTTGACACCGAAGTGTCCAAACACAAGAGAGGTGTGGGCCTCTCGAATTACATGCACTCTTTCTCCTGTGGGAATGCACAATTTACCAAGGTGATACAACAATTTCCTCTGCAAGTGATAGTTCTCCACCTGTGAACCATGGGTTAGTTTTGCATAAAACTCCTTAAAGTCATCATCATTAGCATATTGTTCAAAATAACTTTCAAAAGACAACGAAGCATTATGCAAAATAACAGAAGCAAAAATAGGAGGGTGAGATAGTATATCAACCACTTTATTGCTAGTGCCCCTCTTATACTTTATTACTAGATGAAACTGTTGAATAAAGCCCACCCACTTGAAATGACGAGTTTGCTGCAACTTGGTTTGTGACTGAAGGTACTGCAAGGGTTGATGATCTGTATGGATGATGGTCTCCTTGTCGATCAAGTAGTGTTTCCACTTTTTCACACTCTGCACCAAGGCATAAAGCTCCTTGTCATAGGTGGGATAGTTTATCACAGCTTGAGAAAACTTCTCATAATGGTAACAAAGTGGCTTCTTTCAGTACACCTCCCATGGAATAACTGTTGGCATCGGTTTTGATCTCAAATGGCTGTTGGAGATTGGGTAAGGCTAAGACTGGCACGGTGCTAATTTTTTCCTTCAATGTTTCGAAGGACTTCTGTTGTCTTCCTCCCCATTGGAAGACCTGTTTCACACTTGTCAATGTGTGCAAAGGTGCTACAATAATAGAGAAATTAGCAATAAATCTCTTCCAACACTGTTCTGCACCTAGAAAGCTACGAACCTCAGTTACACTAGTAGGCTTAGGCCAATTTAAAATTGCTTCAACTTTAGCGGGATCAATTTTTAACTGACCATGACTAACAATATGACCTAGGTAACCCAAAGAGGTTTTCCAGAAATCACACTTTGACAATTTTACAAAGAGTTTTTCTTTCTTCAACACATCAAGCACTTTCTTTACATGACTCACATGTTCAAACCAACTCTTGCTGAAGACTAATATATCATCTAAATATACAAGAACAAACTCATCAATGACAGGTTGAAATATATGATTCATAACCCACATAAAGGTGGTTGGAGCGTTGCAAAGCCCGAATGGAATTACCATCCATTTGAACAACCCTTGCTTGGTTTTGAAAGCGGTTTTCCACACATCCTGCTTCGCAATTCAGACCTGGTGATAGCCACTGCACAGATCCAATTTTGTGAAATATACAACACTTTTTAATTGATCCAATAAATCATCTATGTGTGGGAGGGGATAGCGATTTTTTACTGATATTTTGTTGAACGCACGATAGTCCACGCACATCCTCTAGCTGTCGTCCTTCTTGAGCACTAGTATAATCGGTGACCTGCATGGAGAGGAGCTCGGCCTGATCACGCTTTGGTCCAGAAATTTGTGTACTTGACGCTTGATCTCCTCCATTTGATTGCTGACATTATGTACATGCTGATATTCGGCAGAGGGGCATCATGCAATAGGTGGATCTTGTGTTGGATCTCCCTATGTGAAGGTAGTCCCCACGACTCCTAAAATAATACATTATAATCAACAATTATATCCATCAACTCCTGTTTATGCTTACCATCGCAACCTTGGAATGCGTCTGTGAATTCGGCCTCCTTTTCCCTGATGATCATAAGCAAGCATGCCTTGCTGGAGTTCACCAGCCGTTTCATTTTCCTAGCGCTTACAAGGTTGGCGTTAATTTTGTTTTGATGAGCCCGCACTAGGTACTCTATCCCATCCTTAGTGATGTGGTATTTATTTTCATTGCGAAAAAAGACAAATTTTCTGTCATACCGGTAGGGGCTCCCCAATAACATGCGAAAAAATGTCTAGCGGTATAACATCCATCTCTACTTCATCCACCAGCTTAGAAGCAATCACAAATTTTACCTTGCATTGCTGGGTTACATTCAATTTAGCTTTATCATGTATCCATCCCAGCGGGTAAGGATTTGGGTGCGGTTTTGTTTCTAAGCCTAGCCTCTTTACCAGAGATTATGCAATTAGATTTGCTGGGGACCTCATATCAAACAGAGTTTCTAATTTGGTATGGTTTACTACTACTCTAATATGAAATAATTCAATCCTTTTTCTATGATTTGAAATGGACTCATCTACAGAACTGGTGCTTCCCTGTGATTTGGAATCAAAAGGAGGTGTAAGGGTACCTTTTGTTCCTACTGTTGTGACCAACGCTTCATCTCCTGAATCTGATCTAAGGTCTTGCTGTGCTGCTGCCACTGTTTTCGGCTTCCCTTTTCCTCCATACTTCCTTGGGAATTTCTCTAGGTGCTACTTCCAACAATGATCATCATCGTGGCCTTCTTTTTGCAATGATTGCAATAAGGCCACTCTCCTTCTTTGGTTGCTACTATTTTCTTCTCCTTCCCTTTACATTTCGCTTTGGATTTGCCATGGGGAGGTTTGAACGGTGCCTTTCGGGATTGGTCCTCTCTTTCATTCTTGCCCCTGTTCTCAATATGAATTGCTTTCACACTAGTTGTGTCAATAGTGGTTGGTTCAAACAACAATAATGAATGTCAATTATGACTATGCAGTGAGCCAATATACTTAGTTACAACTTCAGGTGTATCTAGTGCAATACCCAAATCCAGTGCTTGCTTCCTAAATTCTTCTGTAAAACTTTGAACATCCCGCCCTTTGCCTTGCCTTAAATATTGCTAATTCATCAAAGCTTTCTGTTTGTATCGTAAGGGATAAAATTGTTCCTTTAACGCAGAAGTAAAATTAGACCATGAGGAAAAGAGCTTACCCACATTTTTACTGCTCTGCAACTTACTCTCCCACCAAACGAGAGTTGTGCTGCCCAACCATAAAGAGGCCAGCTAGATTTTCGCCTCATCCTCTATGATTTACTGAATCTTGCAATAAACCTTAATCTGCCTGATCCAATTCTTAAGCTTTTCTGCGTTACTTTCACCATTAAACGCAGGAAGATAAAATTTAACATCAAATTAAAAAAAAGGTTTCTTCGCTGCATCCTTTGGATTTCTTTGATTATGGTGGTGTGGGGAGGAAGAACCTTCACCACCAGAAGGAGAAGGAGGGGGTTCTTCTCCATCCTTCCCATGTGCTAAACCTTGTCCTTCTGGATTCCTCTCTTCAGTTTTTTCCAGCCTTATAACTAGCTGACTGATATTCTCTTCCATTGAGCAGAAATTATTTCTGAAATTGCGCTCCTCTTCAATACGAGCTTCCTCTTCAGCCATGTTTCTTCTTCGAGGTGCATGCCTGACCTCTAGATCGAAAGGTTCTATATTCCCTTCACCTCTTTGAAGCCTGCCTCTTGTTAGCATACAAACATGTAATTCACATCTAAAAAGCCCTGCTGTGATAACACTTGATCTCATATGTTTTCGCTTATAGATGCATAGAAAAGAATTACATATATAAATTGCAGCTTAACACATAAATATGCACATGTGAAAAGAAGAAGAAAACACATGAAAAGACACAAAAGAGAACATCAAGGCTTGAAAACGGAGTTCGTTCAATTTAGACTACGTCTCCGGGCCCAACTCAACAATGGGGAGGCCTTTCTTATTAAATGGCATGAATAAACAGAGTTACAATTATCAATCTGTCCAAAAAGAGGCTTATACCCCCAATTTGCATGATGGATATGAAATGAATGCCTGAGATGGAGTGGTGTGCAGCACCAAAGCTTCCCCGCAACAATAGAAGAGGGATGGAGTCATATAACTATCCAAAATAGATCAAAAGACACTCTCGGCATTTGCGAAACAACGTGCTGCAATCATAAAAATGCCTCCCCGATGCTCTTCCATTGATCCCTTTATATAATGGTTTCTTGGACAAGATCCCATTTAAAACGAAGCTTGCTTGGTTAATAAGAGAGGTTGGTAGAGTGGAAGCATCGAGGAGCACAACCATTCCTGTAAATGGCCTCTTATCGTTTAAAATGATAAAACTTCCAAAAATCCGGAAAACACTAAGAAGTCTGCCAAAACCTGTTCACCCAAATTTCAAATATTATTAAGTCGTGCTTATAGTTTGTATCAGGTCTATGCCGAAGTCGCAATCGGCCTATCAGGGGTTTCTCTGTCCTAGTTATCAGGAACAACCGACCGCTGATCGTCGATGGCTGATATCGGTGTCAGCCGATCGCATCGGCATTCCCTCATGTATCACTCCGATAATGATCACCGATCTGATTAATTGCTGATTGCACCCTGCCACTGCCGATATACACACATATATATGTAAGACCTCCAATTGTGATTGCCTCTGATTTAGATCGAAGATCGGGGGTTCCATGGTCTGATGCTTAAGTCCGCCCTCTTGCAACCTCTGATTGTGATTTGGCCTTAAGGCTTTTAAGACCCATTTTTAAAGGAAATTCCTCTGTTTTCTTAAGGATTGAAGAACCCTTCTTTTAGCAATAACTTCATAATCGAGACTCAGATTGAAGTACCATTTGCGCCATTGGAATCAAAATGACGAGATCTCTGTTCTGGTCTTGGGTTGACTTCATTATGATCACTTTGATCTTTGAGTTTTTCCATGCTATTGTATCTGAAGATCACGTGGATCAATGCACCATCTATACAACTCAGAAAATTACGCAACTGATAGTACATTGTCCATGCACTCTAGTCTCAACTAGATCTTTCTCAAAACTGACATGCATGAGTTTTCCATGAGTGAATCTTTAGTTAGCTAGAGTAGCACCTATGGATGCACTAGTGCACCAACTCAATAATAATCCTCTACTAGCTCAACAAACAATTAAAACTAGTTTAAATGTTTATCACTCAGTTAAAGTGAGTTATCTAATTACAACTCAAATAAACTCATCCTGGAACCCTAAAACTTAGGGAGAACATATACATGACTTTCGAAAGACTTTGAACTCGAAATTCCTAAGTTGAATAAGTCAACTTAACTTAGTTAACTATTACAAGCTGCTATGAGAAAATAATTACAATTTAATTCAAAATTTAATTCAAGGACAAATTAAATTAGAATTTCTAGATGCTATTTTAAACATTTCTTGTTGCTATTTTCAACACCGAGGTCTTGAAAATGTTGGTATGCCCAATTACAAATCTCAAAAAGATCAAAATCGCATTGATTTTCATGAACATTAACCTCTATGTCGATTAGTAGTAGTTCATCAAAGTTCATTGAGGTTTCAATGAATGGTTTGACTACTTTTCCTTTCATTTTCAAAATTAACAGAGCAATAGATGTTGGGAATCACAATTGCCATTAGACCAAAAGCTGCAGGTGTTAGTCAACAATCGCATTGCTATAGATAAGGATCCATGAGAGGTGGTTAGTCCATGTCACAAAACACATGGGGAGCGTTGGTTTATCCAATGTCCAACAATCTCCCCCCCCAACGCAAGCCAGGTGTGTATCGAACTTGTGAACTACGCTCTGATACCACTTGTTAGGAATCACGATTATCGTTAGACCAAAACCCACAAGTGTTAGTTAACAATCACATCACCATAGATAAGGATCCACGAGAGGCTATTAGTCCATGTCGCGAAGCACACAGGGAGCATTGGTTTATCCAATGTCTAACAGTAGAAGCAAAAATACAATTACCTAAAGTGTTTTGGAGGAAGAAATGTAAATTTGTTGTGCAATGAAAAGGATTCTATGAGCTTCCTTTAAAACTTACACTACATGAAATTGTCAAAGAAGTCGTTTGCCCCCTTTTTGTTTCCCTCGAACCACATGAAGGCAGTTGTCAAAAATTTATAGGAAAACTACATCATGAATGTTGACATGGTTGGGTCTTGCAGTGATGGATATGTGGTATGACAAGATCCAAAAAGTGGAGTTGGGGGGATGAGGGGGGGATACCCCAGTAAATATGAGGAGTCACTAATTTGACACTCTTTTTGTTCATTAAACCATCCCTTTTACTTGATTTATCTCTCTTTTTTGAATCTATGATCATTATATATATATATATATTAATAATATATTATAATATATATATATATATATATATATAATATATATATATATATATATAATAATATTAATGATCAGGCTTAACCCAAGATTGATGCAACAGGGGACCAAGCAGAAAAACCAGATTATAACTCCAAATTTCAAATGAGAGACGGGCAAATCCCAAATTGGTTAAGGCTCTCACGATTTTGTAGGTGCCATTGAAAATGCAACAAGAAAATCCTAATTTAATTTTGTCCTTAATTAAATTAGGAATTAAATTGTACTTCTAATTCTCATAGCAACTTGTAATAATTAACTAAGTTAATTTGACTTGGTTGGATCAATTAATCCAAGTTGGGGGTCTATCTAGAGTCATGTAGAGTGGTTCCTAAATTTTAGTGGCTTAGGTTGAGTTCTTTTGAGTTGTAATTATTTAATTCAGTTTAACTGAGTTTTAGTTAAACTAGTTCCAACTAATGGAGGAATTAGTGGGAGATCTAGTAGTGGGGTGTAACCAGCACTGCTCAACCAGTAAACTGAAGATTCACTCATAATTAAGTCATGCATGTCAGATTAGAGAAAGACCCAGTTGAGATTGGAGTTCAGGGACAATGTACTATCAGTTTTATAATCATCTGAATTGTACAGTTGGTGCATGCAATCAAAGAAAATCCTATGATGGATTTCACAGTTATGGATGAGGAATTTCCCAATTAAATATGGGTTAATGCCCTAGGAAATTACACAAGGAAATAGGACCTTGGCAGGTAGCATAATTGGCTAAGTATTGGCTCTAAGCTGGTTTGTGAAATAGTGAGATAGATTGAGATAGTGCAGAGGTTGCTCGGGCTTGAGAAAAGCATTGTAATCTTCTCATATTCTCTGATTAATGCAATATACAAATAGCAGGGGTTTTTAGCTGCGGTTTTCCCCAGAAAATCATTGTGTTATGTGTGATTGAATTATTTCTCTTATATGCTTCATCATTTAATCGATCGTTTATTGTTTCCGCTGATGAGTAGAGTAGATTCAAGTCAATTGTTTTAGCATATTACAATCTCCAGTTCGAATCTACAAGGAATTTCTATAGGTGCATTATTAGCTAGTCAAGATCAATGACCATGGATCACATCGACACCCTCAACATGTTTTCCAATTAAAGGGGAATACTAGTACCATATATGATGACACTGGGAATTGGGTGAATGTTTAAGTGTTCAAAAGGATAGGGCGATGCTGGTATGTAAAATAAGGGAAAAAAATAAAACAAGAATCAAAATATTTTTCCGCACAACTAATTTATTAATTTTGTCTACTAATCCTTATTAGATCAAGATTATGTTAATGAAAGGATGATTAGTAGAAATCAAATGGGTTTACCAAGGTTAAGAATATTAGGCACCTAATGCCTTGTTGATTAAGTGTCCTAGTATGATATGAGCATATATTTGGCATGACATAGTGATGGTGGGTCCCATATTGTGGTACTGGGCATTGTGCAATAGAGGTTATATTGTATTAATGTTGAAAATGATGGGTTGGTATCTGATATGAGATGGCACTCTCATGTGGACGATAGGTAGCAGATCTTATGATGTGGTTGTGGTGGTGAGTGTCATGTGGTAAGAAAAAATGAAGATTTTGTCCAACCAATAGGGATTTCACAAGTGACACATGGCAATAATATAAGGTGACATGTGGTAGATAACATGGAAGATGATGTGGAAGATGACATGGAAGATGGACCATGTGTCAAACAATGATTGGTCCATGGTGGTTTGATGTGGTAGAACAAGAGGTCTCGGGAATTGTGTCGAGACTAGGTTCAACAAGGTTTTCACATGTTATTACTTTTCGTCAAAAGGCTAAAAGGTTGCAGTTACAAGCCATGGTCACAAAGAGCCAAGGGCTCAACTCTCAGGGCCCTATGCATATAATATTGAGCCATGTAATATTAGACTCCTTCTAATGTGGATGTGAATCCTGATATCTAGTAGCAATGATCATTGCTACAACCAATTAAGGTTCCATAAAGGTGACATGCTTGGCAGTGGTCTAGAGTATCAAATTTCCAGGTTACCAGAATGGACAAAAATGCTATAACACGTTTGATGACAAACTGGGACGGGTTATCCCAGCTGCCAATAACCCAAGATAGCTCAACAAACACCCTAGCACAACTCTGTACCCAATTTGATAGTAATTCAAGAAACATTTACACTATGCAGTTAATATAGGAGTATGAATTCACTTCGCTTCAAAATACCATGAGATATTCTCCATCTAACCTTCCAATCCTCACCTCATTCACCTCCATAGGCTTCAACTTATCAAATGGTACAATAGACAGGCCAGAACAGGATTTCAAAACCCTATACATAGCCCTGAATAATGTTGGTTGTAGCCGATACGAGTTGATTTCGTAGCGCTATTATAAAATTATGTATGCGATATGAGTTGATTTTGTAGCACTCCAAAAAAAATTCTTTTCGAATTCTTGCAAGGTGAAACGACTTGACATTGCTACCAATCAACTCTACATGGCTTAGAATTTCTTCTTAGCATTACACATGAATTCATATGCCCTCCTTCATGGGGATTTACAACTCTAACTCGAACTTACCAAGTAGGAACAAATTTGAAAGGTTTGGACAACATTCAACAAAACAAGGTGCTCTGTTTTCTCCATACATAGGCACTCTATGACCACATTGACTCAAACAAGGCTAACACAACTATAAGCTACATGCATGGTTTCTCAACTCTTCAGCACACTATTTTTACCCTCAGGGGATCCAAATCATATCGCATTCCAGCCAAAAGGGCGTGACTGCATCTGAACAATGGTGCTCTGTTTTGATGATGGATTTCAAATTGAAAAACCCACAAACTCACTAATCTCCAGAACACATAGGCACTTTCTTTCTCAAGCTTTAAGATGACAGAATAGGAGTTAAGACACAAAGGGACACAATGCAACGATGGAGGCTTCAAAGCGCAAAATCTTAATATAACTCAATGGAGTAAGAACACACTTTCAAAGATAAGCAATAAATAGGAATCAACCCACCATTACCCACAGTCCATAAGCAGAAAACAATGGCAAAAATATGAAGTGACAACTTCATACACACAGGGGTAAATATTTCAGCTCCAAATTGCATTTAAACGAAGCATCAATTGGCATACAACCACCTTGCTTCTCGACACATTCCAGGTCTTAAAATAAATCACCTCAACAACTGCATCAGTCAATGCGAGACTTCATTAAAAGTATACAGAAAGAGAAACAAACACAAAGGCATATAAATATGTTGTTCCTTAATCAGATTTAGACATACATTAAACTGGCCAGATATACAATGCAAACTAGGCATCTTTTGATCTCTGTCTCTTCTCCTTGTTCTCTTTTACTCTTTTCTTCCTCCACTCCGCTACCCTTCTCAACCACTCTTACTCATTAAAAAGAAAGATAACATGGGACAACCAAGAGTCACAAGATGGATCATGCTACCTTCTCTACAAAATAAGGGATACTGAAACTATATTTACATTAGGAAATATTTCCTCCAGCTTATTCTAAGAACAAACTCATTTCCTAATATAAATATTTTCAATTTCTTACAAAAACATTTAAATTTATCCCAACATCATCATGTGACCATCCCATCATGTTGGCAAGCTTCGGTCCAGTCTTCATCAAACTTTGTGCCCTAGGTTGCTACAAATATCCTCACCTTCCTCTACTATCATCTGCACAATGAAACTTAAAAATGTTACCAGATATTTACTCAACTTGTACCTTCTTCTACTACTTCCACTATGAAATTTGACCTTTACTTGGTGCCAAACTATTCAAACTTGCCAATACATTGCTAAAAAATTTCCTCAGCATCATAGGTTTTCTCTTCATGCAACCAACTATACCTTGCATCTCTCCTTTTGTTGATTTCATCTTCTAATTCAATCCTTGGCTGAAATTTTCTGTCTTCAGGTTGTTCATCAAATCTTCATCTACTTCATCCACTATAACAACATCCTCATTAACATCCACACACATTTGTTCACCCCCCTTAGGTTGTTCTTCTATGGCTGCAACTCAACTATGTTGAGCTTTTCCTCCAACTAAACATTTGATCTCTGTCTCAGCTTTACTTGCAACAAATTCCATTTCACTTTATTCTAGAGACTTCATCTATATCCCTGGTCTTCCTCATATTTCTATAGAATTCCTCTCATCATCTCTAGATGTAGTTTGATCTCAAATTTTCCCTGACTTTATCTACTATGGTTTCTCTGTGAACCTTTTCTATGACTCTCAGTAGTCAAAAATTTCCTTCTTCCATGAGCTTCTCGCTGCTCACTGTGAGTTGCACACAAGGCACTGCAATAAGTTGACTCCATCAACCTGTTTGTAAATACCATACTAAGATCTTCCATGCCTAGTCTTCTCCTGGTATTTTTGTTGACTCCTTCCTATAGAATATTCATTTGAGTACTCTCTACTCTTCTAGATTCTACATGCAATTTACTCACCTTCTTCCTTTCAGAACCTTTTTGTTCTTCCTCAATTTCTACTACAAGGTTCCTTGCCATCATCCTCAACTGCAAACATTCATCACTGCTACTTGTAAGCAACAATTAATTGAAAATTAACTGAAAACAAGATACTATTACCTCCTTGCTCAATATTCACTTGAACATATAACTATTGTTGCATAATTCTTCTTACTACTATCATCCCTTTGCTATTGCATGCCATCATGTTCTTTAAATCAACACCATTCTTCCTGCTCATTATCCAACCATAACTCTGGTCACCTTGAATTTCTTGTAGCAATTGTTTCACATGATTGGGTTATGCTCTAACTCAACCATCTCCTCCTCAAATTATTTATCACTCATTCCTTTGAGTCCAACTACTTTGGCACTTTTCTTCTCCTACTTGCCACTTTCCTCTAAACCCTTGCTATGACTAATAACATTCATCTTTATCTCTTCCTCTAGTGAACTCTCCTTGTCTACTAGTGAATTGCAACAAGTCCTCTTTTTCTCTGTAACAAGTTTGCTGCTTGTCACCCACACCAAGTCATCCTCGTGATATCTTATTTTTTCTAGGTTCTTTGCAATATAACCTCTTCTTGAGCACTCTTGCTCCTCTACTTTCAAAGCTTTTGACTGCTCACTCTTCTTAGTTTTCAGCAAATTTATTTTGTTGTTGGGTTCTATCACCATTTCTTCATCCAAGAGATTTTCCCACTCTTTCTCCTTTGACATAGATTACTTGCTATGGTAGTTGCTACCAATTCAGTCCTGATAAGAATTCAACTCATCCCCCTCTTGTTGTAAGGTTATTCTTCCCTAACTCTTTGTGACAAGCCTATTTCTTGCCTCAATACCAAGTTCTCCGCTTGGTGTCTTTCCTTCTGCTGTCCTTTATGCCTTTGTTCATATTCCTTGAAAATTCTCTTCCAATAGTGCATTTTCTCAAGCTGTAAATTCAAATGTTTATATCTTAAATAGTTCAAACCTTGATACACGACTTCCTCTAGGGTTTTGCCTCAATTATCTCCTACTGCAAGTTCTATCATTAGTATCCTATAATTCTGCATTACTTCTTCCAAGCTCCCTTGTGCTTCTTCCACTGAAGCCTCTTCAAGCGAGCTCCTTGCTCCTTGCACATCTTTAACTTCTTGCTAGCTTGCACACTCTTCAAATGTTGTCTCTTTCATGACAAAATTATAAATCTACCTATCCTTGCATTCATCACTTCTTAATTTTCTACTTCTCTAACATGTCCAGTTTGCAATATTTTACACTTACAATCTTTAATGCTTTCCCTGTGATAAAAAATCTTATTGCAAAACAAATATTTTTTACAATTTTTTCAGACTCTTTGTAAGTCTAACCTTGTTGTAGCTTTAGTCTTCAAGTGTCCTTCATTCTTTTTTCTTTTCTTCCAAAGCGTCTTGTATCCTCCACTAAGAGTTGTCAAACTAAAGATATTTCCATGGCTCTACTACCACTTGATGATAAACCGAGACAATTTACCCCAACTTCCAAAATCCTAGGACAACTCAACAAACACCCACAACTTTGTATCCAATTTGATGGTAATTCATGAAACATTTACACTATGCAATCAATATAGGAGTATGCATTCACTTCGCTTCAAAATACCATGAGATATTCTCCATTTAACATTCCAATCCTCACCTCATTCACCTCCATAGGTTTCAACTTATCAAATGGTACAATAAGCATGCCAAAACATGATTTCAAAACCTTATATGCAACCCTGAAAACTATTGGTTGTAGGCGTTATGAGTTGATTTCGTAGCATTGTTGCGAAATCCTGGAGGTGCTACAAGCTGATTTTTGCAGCGCTTCAAAAAACCATCTTTTCAAATTATTAGAAGGTGAAACGACTCAACATTGCTACCAATCGACTCTACACGACCTAGAATTGATTCTTAACATTACACATGACTTCATATGTCCTCCTTCATGTGGATTTACAAATCTAACTCAAACTTACCAAGTAAGAACAAATCTGAGAGGTTTGGAAAAGATTCAACAAAACAGGGTGCTTTGTTTTCTCCATATGCAGGTCTTCTACGACCACAATGACTCAAACAAGGCTAGCACAAGTATAAGCTACAGGCGTGGTTACTCAACTCTTTAGCACACTATTTCTACCCTCATGGGAGCCAAAGCATATCACATTCCAGTCAAAAGGGCGTGACTACATCTGAACAATGGTGCTCTATTTTGTTGATGGGTTTCACTCACAAAACCCACACACTCACTAATCTCAAGAACACATAGGCACTTTCTTTCTCAAGCTTTAAGATGACACAACAAGAGTTAAGAAACAAAGGGACACAACACAATGATGGAGGCTTCAAAGCGTAAAATCTTAATATAACTCAATGGAGTAAGAACACACTTCCAAAGATAAACAATACATAGGAATCAACCCACCATTACCCACAGTCCATAAAAAAATAACAATGGCAACAATAGAAAGTTGCAACTTCATATGCAAACGGGTAAATATTTCAGCTCCAAATTTCATTTGAATGAAGCATCAATTTGACATAAAGGCATACAACCACCACACTTCTCGACACATTCTGGGTATTAATATAAATCACCTCAACAAGTGCAGACATTAATAAATGAAGACTTCATTAATGATATATAGACAAAGAAACATACACAGAGGCATATAAATATGCTATTCATTAATCAAATTCATACATACATTAAACTGGCCAGATACGATCGTTGACTTAACACCTCTAGGTTTTGGTTTAACAACATCGTGATTCCCAACAAACGTGAATAGGATCGGTACAGTCACCTTTCAGAGGGAGTCGAGATCCTCCCTTAGGCTTAAGGATGTCATGTTCATTCCGGGCCTAAAGAAAAATCTCATCTCCATTGTATTTTTGGAAGACCATGGTTACAATGTGATCTTCAGCAAAGGAAAGGTATTCTTGAGACACATAGCCACGGGACATGTGAAGTAGATCGGGGTTCACACGAAAAAACTGTATAAGCTAGATGTGGAAGACTATGTTGCATTAAGAAAAAAAAGGTGGGGAAGGTGCAGAGTTGTGATGTCGATGAACTATGGCATAAAAGACGTGACCATTTTCATCATGGTGCCCTGAAGATTTTGCAACAAATAACCACAGGCCTTCCCAAAGGCGCACTAGAGAAACAAGACATGTGTAAAGGACGTACTTTGGGGAAGTACATAAAATCCCCTTTCCATGATCGGGACAACAAGGCACATGCAATCCTTAAATGGATCCATTCTGATGTCTGTGGACCTTTTGTCAACAACCTCCACTACTAGGCATGAGTATTTTTTCTTTTTATATCTTTGTAGATGTTTTCTCACGGAAGTGTTGGATCTACTTCATGCAGAAGAAAGATCATACATTCTCCAAGTTCATTGAATTCAAGGCACTTGTTGAGAAAGAAACCAACAAGAAGGTGAAGGCTCTCAGGAGCGATAATGGAGGTGAGTATGTGTCGAATGAATTTAAAAAAAAATTGTGCAAAAGAAGGTACTTGTCGGGAGTAGACAACACCCCACAACCCACATCAGAATGGGGTGGTTGAGAGAAAGAACTGTAGCATTGTGGGAGTTGTGAGGACTATGTTTCATGACCAAGGCCTACCATTGCACTTGTGGGAAGAGGCATGCAACAAAACAATATATTTGCATAATCAAAGTCCTCATCAGATTTTGGGCATGATCACACAAGAGGAGGCTTTCTCAGGGAGAAATCTAGATGTCTCACACTTTAGGATTTTTGGAGCATCTATTTACTTCCATGTCTCCAAATAATCAAGGAAGAAGCTCAAGCCAACAACAAAGTTGGGGGTATTTGTGGGGTACACAAAAACTCCACAACTACCTTGTATAATTGCCATCGCTCAAAATGACAGTTGTATGAAGGGATGTGAAGTTTGGTGAGGGGAAAGCGATGCGGTGCTCTCTTGAGAGGGAACTTCAAATACCATAAGGTGAGGAGCTTTTATCTCTAAAGGAGGAACCTCAAGCAGTTGTGGAGAAACCATAAGTTGAAGATCAAATATTGGAGACATCCACTCAAGCAGAAACATATAGAGAAGGTCGGAAAAGAACCAGGGAAGCTAAGAGATTATTGCATGATACTAGAGAGAATATGGGAGCACCCACTTCACAGTGTAGGCAGAGAAGGTCAAAAAAGAACCAGGGAAGCTAAGAGATTATTGCATGATACTAGAGAGAATGTGGGAGCATCCACTTCACAACACAGGCAGAGAAGGTCACCTAATTGGTACACTGGCTACATAGCTCTAATGAATGATATTGTAGGTACTGAGCCATCCTCTTTTGATGAAGCAATATAGAAACTTGTACGGGTTGATGCAATGGTGGAGGAATATGATTCCATTGTAAAGAATAATGTTTGGGAAGTGATCCCAAGACCTGCAGAAAAATCAATGGTAGGTTCGAGATGGATCTTCAAGGTAAAGCATGCATCAGACATAAACATAGAGAAACATAAGGCTAGATTTGTGGCCAAGGTATTCTCTCAAGTTGTGGGAATTAATTATGAGGAGACCTTTTCTTTGGTAGCAAGGTAATCATCCATTAGATTAGTTCTTGCATTGGTTATGCAAATGGGGTGGAAAATCCACTAGATGGATGTAAAGACAACATTCCTCAATGGAGTTATTAAGGAGGAGGTGTACATTGAGCAACCAGAAGGTTTTGAGACCTTTGATCAAGAGTCACATGTGTGTAGACTCAAGCGAGTGTTGTACGATCTCAAGTAAGCAACCCGTGCATGGTACATAAGGATCGACAACTATCTCACCGGATTGGGCTTCACCAAAAGTGAAGCAGATGCAAACCTTTATCATATCTTGGTTGAAGGTAAATTGTTGATTATAGTCTCAAATGTTGATGATTTTATTTTAACCGATGATGATAAGTTGATCAGATGAAATGAAGGACATGGGACTCATGCACTAATTCCTCAAATTGAAATTATGACAGGGAAATGGGGAACTGTTTGTATCTCAAGGAAAATGCGGAAATGAGATTCTGAAGAAGTTCCGCATGGAAAGTAGCAAACCCATGGAGACTCCTCTAGCTACTACTTGGAGGAAAGAGGATGCCACTTCAGGTGAGGAAGTGAAGGCTACCATTTATCAACAACCTGTGGGTTCACTAATGTATCTTGTGAACACACGACTAGATATGTGATATGTAGTCAACCAGTTGAGTCAAGCAACGGTTAAGCCAACCAAATTATTTTTGAAGGTAGCTAAGCACGTTCTACGGTACCTCAGAGGCACCACCCATTTTGGACTATGGTATAGACAAATAGAGGGAGTGAAGTTATGTGGCTTCACAGATGCAGATTGGGCGGGGAGTCCATTAAACCGGAAGAAGAGTACATTAGGAGGAATTTTCAGCGTTGGGTCAACAGTTGTTTCTTAGTACAACAAGAAGCAAAGATCTGTGGAACTCAACTCAGTAGAAGCAGAATACATGACTGCTAGTCAAGCAACATCTGAGGTGATCTGGATGAGAAATATTCTTGTGGGACTATTTGGTAAGATGATGGATCCTACTGTGATAATCAAAGTTGCATCAAGCTCTCTAAAAATCATGTATTTCATGATCGATCCAAGCATATAGATATCCAATATCACCATCTATAGGATTGTGTGCAGAGGCAGATAATGTTGTTGGAATACTTTCCAATAGAGGAACAAGATGCATATATTTTGATAAAGGCTTTGTCAAGCGGAACATTCGAGTTTCATAGAGGCAGGATTGGGGTGAAAGATAATCCCTTTCTTGCTGAGAGGGAGTGTTGAAAATGCAGCTATAAAATCTCAGTTTGACTCTGCCTTGGTCAAACTAGAGAAAATTCAGATTTCTATTTCAGTAAAAATCTTAGAGGTAGTTAACTAAGGTGACATGGCACTTGTCACTTAGTTAACTTAGTTAATTCGAGTTGGGGAAGCTTGAGTTTAGTTCAGTATGATTGATTACTAATTTGTAGCAATCTATTTCAGTTTAATTGAGTTATTGTGAGTTAAACTAGTTCTAACTGTTAGAGGAACTAGTGAAAGGTCTAGTTGTGTAGTGTGACTTTAGTCACACTCAATGATCTTTCAGTTAACTGATCAATCAACCCAAAACAATTGATGCGTGTAGAGAACTCGAGTTACCCAGGTGAGATAGACATTCAAGGGCAATGTAGTATCAGTTGTAGACTATTCCAAGTTGTACAAGTGGTGCATGCAATCAAAGGAACAACCTAAATGAATTGTGCAACTCAATTGAGGGAATTTCCTAATTAATAGGGGCCTAATTCCTCAAGGAACAACATAAGTAAATACAAGCTTGAAGGGCTTGAAAATTGGCTAAGTGTTGGCCAGTGTCAGTCAGTCAGGCAGAGGGATAAACTATACACTTGTAGGTTGTGCTCAGACTTGAGAAAGCATATGTATTTATCTCTATTATTTGGTTAATGCAATACATAGAGGAAAGGTTTTTAAGCAGTTGCTTTCCCCTAGATAAATCTTTGTGTATGTGTGATGTTTCCTTTTGCATGTCAATGATTTGTATTCTAGATCATGAATTGAATTCATGAGATGAGTAGAGTAGCTTTGAGTCTTATGATTTAGCAAATTTCATGAGCAGTTTCAAAGCTACATATAATTTCTACAAGACTTGAAACATTGAATGAAGTTATGAAAAAGGAAAATCTAAAAGTGGTAAATACTTAATTGATGAGTTCATTCTTTATCTAATCAACTTTATTTTTTTAGCAATTTAAATCAACAAGCAAACATAAATGATTGCCGATTCTAAAGTAAAAGGAAATTTGAGGAGCGGACATGGTGGACAGATTACAAATCCAACAGATTCCAAACTAGGAAATTATTGTTGAGAGAATATCTCAACAATCCAATCCAACCAACAAACACAATCTATCAATATACTATTGTAAGTGTTAATTCTAAGTAAAGTTTCTAAAGTAAATGTTGAAAATTTGATTGCAAAATGAAGAAAAAACTTGAAACAATGAATGTTGTTCCTTATCTACAATGTTATTTAATTATGATGCATTTAACAAAGTAGACAACATATCTAGGATAATGAATCATTTTTGAAATTTTCAAATTGCTTGAAAAACATCAGAAAAAGCAAGCTAATGCTAAAAAAGTAAATTTGAGATGGCATAAACATAAAAGTAAATACCTCTACATACACACTTACATGAAAACAATAAGAGCATACTGACCATATATTCAATAATCAAATAAGGTTCAACTAACATTTTTTGGGAAAGAAGCCGTACTTAATGATTTTATTCCAATGGAAGGCATATAAACTATGTAATGTATGATTCAAGGAGAAAAATACTATATAAATTCAACTTTAAATCTTTTTTAAGGAGAGTCCTTTAACCTCATTGTATGCTCAATGTCAATCTCCAATGTATATGGGAAACATATCCTTAGTGAAAAGCTAATTCGATGAATAAGCAAAACTGCGAAAATCAAAATAGCAAGTCTACACTACTATAATTAAACAAAATTAACTCACCAAAACACTTGCATATGAAATATTCCCATTGAAGAAGCTGTTGCAACTACTACATCAATGATGGGAGAGAATGATTCATATTATTGCAACATAGGAATATCATTTCATAGTAACTAGACATGTCGAATAGTTAAATAGTTACAAACATTCACAATTAACTTTATGAAATACCTATCATTTGTGATTGAATGTATAACTAAAAAAATCCATAAAAATGATTTCACATTGCTCTTATCTTTGAAAATTTCATGGAGGATCACATGACTTCCAACTAGAATGCCCATCCTAATTAAATGTCATTATCTAACTATAATCAACGATGTGACCTCAAGGCCCAACCCTTAGCTTCCATTGACTAGTTGCACATTGTCTAAAAACCCTTATTGACAAATGGAACATTATCCCCTTCACCAAGTTTCAAATCCCACTTGGGAAGAAGAGCATCTTTGACTCATTGTGATAAGGCTTAAAAAGTAGGCTATCTCAGAATTAGTCTCGAATAATAAAAATATATTTACAATTAAAATCTTATTTCCATAAATCTATTGCACAACATGAAAGCTCCCTCTTAATTTTGAGATTTATAATCTCAAAATATATATACGCTAACTGTACATGAACATGTTACTCTTAATTTTAAAATCTATAATCTCAAAATATATATACCCTACCTGTACATAAACATGTTTCAGAAGTTAAAGAGGATTCTCTAACATCCATGAAATTGAAAATACCCATGCAAAAGTGAAATGAAAATGAAGAACTCGTCATCAAACTTAATATTTCATGTTCTTAACTTCACTTTTTTCATGAAAATTAAAAACACTTCATCGAACTTTATATCTCATGGTCTTAACTTACCTTTCCTGCACCAAAATTATCTTTACCTTCAATTTCAGTGTTAATATCACCTATTTACCCTGCTAAATTCAAACGAAGCGAGGCTAAAATGAAACAAAACACTGGTTTAAAATCAATTTTAAAGTACTGCCAGCTTCAGTGAAAACAGTAAAATTAGAAACAGTTTGTGGATGTCTAATCCACCCAATCTTAAATGATTAAAGTTTAATATGGCATAAAACATTGTCACACACTTAAAAGATCTCAAAGCCTCAAACAAATATTTGGAGAAAGACACCTACTATGTTGCCACGTTTCCTCCTCACATTTTTGGTATAACCTTCTCAAGGGCAGGAACAACTTCATCACTTGATTGCTTAGCTTGTTCATCTGTTCTGTGCATCATCTCCTCACCCTCCCTCTTCTGTGCAGTCTCTTGATTATTGAGCACCGCCACTGGTTTTGTTAATTGCCCATCAATCTCCTCAAGAGCAGGAACAACCTCCTCTCTTGATTCCTTAGCTTCCTCCTCTCTTGATTCCTTAGCTTCCTCCTCTGTTCTGTGCACCATCTCCACACCCTCCCTCTTCTGTGAAGTGTCTTGATAATTGAGCCCCGCCACTGGTTTTGTTGATTGTCCATCAATCTCCTCAAGAGCAGGAACAACCTCATCTCTTGATTCCTTAGCTGCGTCTTCCTCTGTTCTGTGCACCATCTCCTCACCCTCGCTCTTCTGTGCAGTCTCCTCACCCTCGCTCTTCTGTGCAGTCTCTTGATAACTGAGTCCCTCTCCCGCTTTTGTTTCTTGTCCATCATTGACACACATCTCCTGTTGCAGATGGCCCTGTTCATCTTTTAAGTTTATTGCTGATGCATTCTCTGTATTCCGCTTTTTATTCATCTCATCCTTTTGCCCTTCAGCGGGTTGCTCAACTTCTCTTTCCCTCTTCATACCAGAATGAGCATTAACAACAACTTCAGTAGTTGACTTACAATGCTGTCCTTGAATGGCCAACAGTGCTGTTCGAGCAGCCTTGATTGCAGCTCCCTTCTTGCTTTTTGCAGGTCCTCCTACATAATGAGTCCCCGCAATCTCCACAGTACCTTCATATGTCGACTTGGGTCCCTCCCCTGACTTTTCCCAGCTATAAGAAGGATCTGACAAGTTCAGCTTTTTCAGTTGCTCGTGAAGTAGGGTTCTACAAAACTCTGTGTCCAACTGTGACGACAGCGTAACAGGTAAGGCAGAAATGCACATAAATTTCAATAAATAACATCAGGATTATTCACAGCATAAATGGTAAAATCAGAGCTTACCACTGCATTAAGAGAGTTTCCTGCTGATGCATTTCCTTCCTCCTCGGACAATTCCTGAAGTGCAACACGAGCAGCTGCATGCTCTGCAGCTCTATAATTACGGAAACAACTTGAAGGAGGAGAATCATATATTTTTCCATTCACACTTACTGTTGCTGTGAAAATCGGTTCGTGCTCTGGTCCTTTCTTTACAATCTTATATACAGGTGTAGGAATGTGCAGCTTCTGCGTGTACTCCCTTAGATGGTTTTTGAATAGAGAAAGGTTGGGCTGCGTCACACCTGAAAAAATAAAATTGATTTTATCAACAATTGATCACAATAACCCAGATTTTCAATTTTAAATACTGGCTTATAATTAGAGGGCAAGACATAAATTGAAAAGACAAAAATGTTCTCATGAATTGAAAAGACAAATGTTCTCATGCCTCTCCAGTCCAGTTCTGTTTATTGAGGAGGCAAGAAGCATTTCAAGAAGATTTTGTATTATTTTTTTGCTTTTGAGGAGGCCAGAAGCATTTCAAGAAGATTTTGTATTATTTTTTTGCTTTTGAGGAGGCCAGAAGCATTTCAAGAAGATTTTGTATTATTTTTTTCCAAGCAAATAATATTACAGAGATCATCCTTAATCTCTGAAGAGAACATACACAGAGACAGATAGGAGAGAAAATTAATTAATGAGTGCAAATTTTTTTCTCAAGAACCTGCGTTTCTTAGTAAGAACATTGGATTTCTCAAAGTATATGATATATTCAACTGGGTCTTCTGGGATAAAGTTCATCAAAAGGTTTCCTTTTAAGAATATAGGAGGAGGTTTGAGATGGTCTATTTTGGTTGAAATCTAGTGAAATGAATTTTGTGGTCAAATCATAATTTATGATTTTCTAAATATTATTTTAAATATTTAACCATAAAAAATAATAACCAAAATTATATGATTTAAATGATTTTAAATTAATATTTAAAATTATTTAAATATTTATACATAAAAAATAAAAAAAAAATTAATGTGGAGAGAGTTTACCTGGTTTACCTGACGATTTGTCAAAGAAACAAGGCAAGGTTTTCTTATTATCAGGAAAAAGAATACAATCACACTTAAATTTCATCTCAATCTCTTGGGCTTCATAAATGGAGTTGCATATATCAGGATTATTGCCAAAATCAGATTTGTCGGTATTATCGCCTTAAAATAACGTGAATAATCCCAGTGGAAATGCCTTCTTCGATGGCGCTTCCCAACAAAACATTTGTGTAGCTGGTGTGTTCATTTATTTGGATGACAATTTTCATACAATCTCGCTTGGAATGTAGGTGGGGGATAAATAGCTTGGTTGAGGCAAAGGTCCTTGCAGGCCTCCTCGCTTTCTGTTGCTTTCTTGACATCAAGGCCATTTTTATATATGGGGACTCCAAAACAATGGTTGACCATGTCAATGGCAAAGCTTTTGTCAGCTGCCCTCATCTCACTGTGTGGATGGATCGAATTATGTTTTTTTGGAGCCGGATGCAGGGGTCTACAATACAGCACATCTACAGAGCTTGGAATCAGAGGGCGGATTGCCTTTCTAAGGAGGCGCTTCTATTGGAATCTGGTGCATGGGCTTTAAAGATTTTTGACCGCAGGGAGTCCTATTTGTGTTCGGGGATTTTGATTTCTCTATATGGTTTCTTATGTGCCTTCAACTTGTCCAATCTCTTTTAAGATCTGTCCTCGCATCTGTAAGATCTGTTATGTTTTATCATCTCGTATTTTATCCGAGCCGGTGCTGGTGATGTTTTTTCTCCTGGCTATATGCTCTGTAGATTCTTCCTATGGGTTAAATCTCATATGTCCTTATATTTTTGTACGAATGCTCTAAACAGACTCAATATAATACAATTAAGCTTTTCTTTCTGGAAAAAAAAATTCCCAGTCGAAATTGTCCCAATAGTTTTGAAATTAATTAGTTGAACAGAAATTATGGAGTTGTCTTTAGTGCGACTTTTTGGAGATTCCGGTGACGGACCGAAAACATTGAGGTTAAATCTTGATTTGTATTATTTAAAATGGTTTTTTAACTGCATATTTGGATTCAGCACCCTGAAAAACTTATAGGACGCTTTGATTGTGCAGAAATTACCTATCAAACTTGCGATTTCAATAAAATGTTGCCGGATTTTAAAGAAATTTGGCCGGAAAAACCCACCGGAAAAGCCTCCAAAAAGTCTCACTAAAGACAACTGCGAAATTATTGCTATGCTGATAGAAAAGGTGATATAGAATTCCGGTTTGGATATTTTTAGAGTTATTTTCATTTTTTTCGCCTTGAGATTGAGTTTTGAGGGTTGTGTGAGTATGGTGATTTTTGTTCATTAAAAAAAAAGGAGGGAAAATTCATGGTTTTCTTGGCCATCAGCCAAGCATTTTTGCAATAGAGATTTACTGTGATATACTATATTTATATTTCCAAGTATGTAAAAACAAATGTTTTTTTTGTTTTTCAAGATTAGTATAAATTTAGAGTCTGTGTTTTCTATTTTTTTTTTTTTAATTTCCACATTTGTTATATGTTGTAAGTAATTAGAACTCTACAAAGCGGCAAAACCATTGGATCAAATGTGGGAGCATGGTGAACCATATGAAGGTGATCATAGAACAAAGTTGAGTTGTAAACTATATGGAAGGGAAATTTTGATGGAATCACAGGCTTGAAATACTATCTTGTCAAAATCCCACGGCATAAAATAGATATTTTCCATATAGATACCCCAACATTATCCCTATTCCAATGAACTCAATTCTTGACACGGCTAGAAAGAGAGATTAAAGGGAGGAACTAAGGAATTGCATGGGAACCTTCTCTACTTCAACTTCCTCCATGCAGCAAACAGGTGTTTGACATCCTCTAAGCAGTGGATGAAACTTTAGTCTGTTTCACCTTGGCTCTAATCAAACTACCCGGGCCCTCACTCTAGACTTGGACAAAACCCGGTTTTGATATCACTTGTTGGTATTTGGAGCATTTAATATGAGATAAATAATGATAAAGATTAATGTGCAGAGAGTTTACATAGTAAAACTCGAATGATTTGTCAACAAAACATCCATAGGCAAGGCAAGATTTTCTTATTATCTAGAGGAAATTAGAATCAAGCTTACATTTCATCTCAATATCTCTGCCTTCATAAATGAAGTAGGCATCGTTACAATAATTTTGATAAGTATTATTTAGTTTCGAAAAACCAACACAGTTAGAGTAATTGAAGAAACATTTACGTAGGTAAATTCATTTTTACATTTTCTCTTTAACTTAATTGTTATCCCATTTTTAACCATTTGCACATGAACTGTTTTGTAATGGTCATAAAAGTACCATCCCAATTTTCTCAACTTAATTGTTATCCTATTTTTAACAATTTGCACATGAACTGTTTTGTAATGGTCATAAAAGTACCATCCCAATTTTTCAGGATCCCCTTAAACTATAAGACATCAATCCCTACATACATGTCTCATAACCCCAATAAAGTCTGGTTTCTGTGATCCACAAACATCCCAGGCCATCAAAGTTTGCCCAAGGATCAAGGTTTCTCTGCTGCAAATCACAAGCTGTTGTGAAATGGCCAAATGAAACTAATCAACTTGCTGGAACAAACCCTAGACTACTGAAAATTAAATACAGTTGGCAAATATCACAGGAAAATTCAATGTTATTTCTCTTCCCAGCAGACTTGAATCGATCTACCTCGTCATGTTATTTTTCACTGGGCAGCTTTGTTTTCTTAGGATTATTTTAGGGATGGCACTGCATTATTGTAGATAAGATAAGATAATTATATTTATGTCAAACTATAATCACAAAATAGGTTAAAAGGACTACTGAGTACAAAGATATCCATACAAAACAGAGAACCAAACAATCTCCTATAAAAAAAATGCAATGCATGAAGTAAACTAATATCTGACCTTGGCAGAGAAAATCCAAGAACTAATAAGTCTGAGAATCAGACACATTTTTCGTAACATCCAAAGCTGAACGAAAAATACTAAAATAATTTTTCTAAACATACAACTTTTTCTAAAAGGCAGCAGCTACGGGTAATGGCTTCAGTCCATGCACCAGATTTATGAACACAAGCACAAACAGTCACACTCCTTTCAATTCTACTCTACATAACCTATCTGCTACACCTACAGGAATCAGCTCTCGCGCTGGCACTCCCACTCCCATACCTAATCCAACTTTGATACCATGTAATTGCAGCTATAAAGATGTCCACACAAAAACAACTTTTTTTAGTTCAGTGACATCTATTTATGGACAACCTGAGTAGTCGAGTCCTGTAAGATTTCAATCTCCACACTAACGAACTAGCCAATAATTTCTCTTAAACCCTACAGCCAAGATATGCTGGACAACTCCAATCTCTACACTAACGAAGTAGCCAATAATTTATCTTAAACCAAGAGTCAAGATATGCTTGACAACACAAAGATATGAGCTGTCTACGTTTTAAAACAGATTCCTAAATATTAACTATTGCATTTCTCTATTGGAGGGTTATCCTCCAAATTTTGTTGCGCATCTCTGCAAATAAAAGAATGGAAAATGGATTAAAATTATTATGGCGAAAAATATGAATGGTACAAAATCAGAGAGATTTGTCACAATCCCCAATCCAGTTAAACATTCTGTTTGGAATTTCAACAGCTGAGGTATTGATAAGTTTCTTGGGAGATCAGATATGGCTTAAGAGGGGATGCTTGGCTGATAGATAAACCAGAGTCAAACAATTGAGGAACTTTCAGAACTTGAGCATCAATTCAAGCAAATCTTGAGGAAAAATCACAAAGAGAACATGGAAAAATCCAGTGTTCCTGGGGACACATCTTCCAAGGTGGGGTATGCCCCCAGGTTTCCCACAATCTGGAAGAGAGACCTGGAAAACGTTTCCCATTTGCCTTATTGGGGAAACTTGAGGAGATGCATATGGAAACATTTCCCCAGTGTAAGGCAAGTTTCTCCAAAATGGGCACATTGATAATTCATTTGATAGAACAAAAATAAGGAACAGACAATTAAGAGTTTAGGATCTTGGTGATTAATAGTAATATTAAATTTTAGAAAAAAATAAAAAATAAAAGACATAGCGTTGAAGAGTTTAGGGTTTGGTAATTCATGGTAATATTAAATTTTTAAAATGAAATAAAATAAAAATTATATTTTCCTTTTCTATCTTTTTAGATAAATATTTAGAATTACAATTAATTGTTCCCGTAGTTCTAACCAAATCAGATTATTTTCTACTGAACTGGACAATTTTTAAGATTTCAGGTTGGGCGAGATTATAACATTTCTACTGGATTAGACGATGATGAATTTAATTTGCATGGCATGACTTGTTATTTTTTTTTTAAATCTAAGGGTGCTTTCGCACATCTTCCTTGTGCATCTCCCTGCTCCTCTGCTCCCCTTTCTGAAAACATGGTGGAACAGAGGAAAAATTTGAAAGTAATAGGCGATCCCATCAGCACGGAAGGTGCTGATTTTTTGTTCTTGGTAACTTCAGAATTCCCTTCGGAAAAGGCTTGGACGGCTTTGATGGTTGACTTCCAAGCCAGGAGATACTTCTGTGAAGGTTGGTTTTCAGCCCATTCTGAAATCAAAGATGGGTTCAGAGAGACAGTCTAGATTAAAAATATAGTTTATAGAATTGTAGCCGAAGACAAATTCTCTCTGGTTCGTAGTTGATCACCAAAATTTACACGGGAATATGGGTTCATCCTAAATGACAGTTACGTAAAAATTATGAAGAAATGCAGATCATCTCCTCCTTTGCATCTACTTTTGAATTATTTGGACTTACTTTCTGCACAAGTTCAGCATCTGTTGGGCACCGACGTTCTTTGCTTTTTTTTTTTGTAATATGACTCTGCAATGATTGCCTGGCAACCTTTAAATAGAAGCCGGATAAGTTTTAAAGTTCCAGAATTCCCCAGGAATAGATTGACAATCACCATTGATAATGGGACAATGGTACAAACTTTGTTTTGTTGAGAAAAGGAAGGTTATGAAACCCCCAGAATCGTCGAAGCCTTCGAGGGTTACATGGTTGTGTCGTTAGATATAAAGGGAAAGTGATGGACAATTCAATGCAAAGAATGCGGAATGCAGGAGCTAAAGAAAATTTTAGTAACTTATTTTTATATAAGAAATATAAGGGTTTTTTTGGTTTCTCAAGTTGTTTGTGATTTTTTTATGTTTCATTTTTGGCGAGGAGTCATGATGCACGGGCATCTAATCTGTTAAAGTCCCTTGGGAATAGCACCCGGTCTAGGCCAAACCAAATCTAAGGTCAGTGGAAGCTAACTCGATTTTTTAGCATGTCTCCGCACTTGGATTAGGCCAAACCAAACCTAAGTTGATTGGGTTTTAGCATGTCTCCTCCCCTACCTAGGCCAAACCAAACATAAGCTAACTAGAAGCTAACTGGAGGTTTGGTTTAGCTGGTTTGGCCTAGGCCAAACCAAACCTAAGCTAACTAGATTTTTTAGCATTTCTGCCCAACCAAACCTACCCATTGGAAGCTAACTCGATTTTTTTAGCAGGTCTGCCAAACCAAACCTAAGTTGAATGGAAGCTAACTGGATTTTCAACTGGATTTTTAAGCATGTCTCGCACCCAAACCTACCCTGACTGGAAGCTAACTCGAATTTTTTAGCATGTTTGAGAAACCAAACCTAAGTTGACTGGAAGCTAACTAGATTTTCAACTCGATTTTTAAGCATGTCTCGCACTCAGTGTCTGGAACCCAGTCTAGGCCAAACCAAACCTAAGATGATTTTTAGCATGTCTCCTCCGCTACCTAGGCCAAACCAAGCCTAAGCTGACTAGATTTTTTTAACATGTCTCCTCCTGAGCCTAGGCCAAACCAAACCTAACCTAACCTAACTAGATTTTTTAGCATGTCTCTCACCTAGCACGTAATGACACAACCACTATGTTAGATTTGAACCCAAGTAAGATTTAATTTGATTTGAGTGGCCGAGCTAAAAAATACCATCCTCAACCTATTGTGATAATGAAACTTAATAATATATAACAAAATTATATTTATTAAAATATCTTAAATGTCTTACCATAAACCATACAACATAATAGTTTTTTTCAATACAAACAATACAACATAATAGTTATTATATAATTTTATTATTAATCTTAATTTATAATATAAGTAATACAAAAATTATAAAAATATTATACATTAATTATTATGAAAAACTTATTATATAATTTATAACAATGGTGTGAGTATCTCATATAATATTATGGGGAAGATAGTGTTTACACAATCTTTAGGGTTTTTTGTTCTTATAATGTATTGTTTAGTTTAGGGTTTTGTCTTATAAGTAAATTGTAATTATTTGTAATTATTAGGAGAAATATAAGAATATAAAAAATAATGAATTTTTTGAAAAATGAAACCAAGAGTTATTTGATTATATCAAATATGGTTTTATATTAATATAATTTTATTTAAATTTAAAGCTGATGATGTAATAGAAAGTTGACAAAATTGTTGTATATCTTGTAATGTATGTGAAAAATATGTTGATGACAAGGAATAATGAAACTTATATTGTATCTATAAAGGAGGTGAAAAAAGGATTTGAGATGGCATATTTGGGACATTTCACTACTACTTGAGCATTGGAATGACTCAACTTCCAAAGTACATTTTCATTTGTTGTTGGGATTCCTTCCTTGTGAAAGACATTGATCGACTACAAAAAAAGTTCTAAAATACTTAATGGCAACTCAAGACTTTGGACTTAAATATTCCGAGGTGTGTGACTTCAACTAAATTAGATATTTTGATTTAGATTTTGATGGGGATACAAAAAATAGAATGTCAACTTCACACTATCTCATGAATCTTGAAGCAACAAATGTCCACTGGAGTTCACAAAAGCAATCAATTCCAACATATTCCACAATAGAGGAAAATGTTATGAAACCAGCTCAAGAAAAGATAGAAAAGATAGATCAACGCCTTAATATTCAGCCTCTTCGAGGGGGCAACCTCCTTTACATTACATAAATGAACAATTCTTGGATGATACAAATGAAAATACCTCCTTTCTATATATGTGAGTCTAAGGGGTCATTATATAATAAGAGCCTGCATAACAATAATAATGTAAGGGCACAATAATAACAATAGTGGGCTTCTATGGGGCACAATAGTAACAATATAGGCACTACATGTGTACATCAATATAATAAGGGGGTTGTACTAATAATAATAAGGGGTTGCACTAGTAGTATAGGGGCCTAACATGCCCCTCTCCGTTAAAAAGTGTTGTCCTCAACGCTTGAGTAGTTCTTGATGCTTCTGTATAAACTTCTTGTCCTTTGATGTGGAATCTTCAGCGGGTATGTTCTTCCACTTGATGAGATACTCTGAAATTGATTGATTTCGTAGCTATCGGGTTCTTGTTTCTGTGACTGCTCCAGGTTCCAATATGATTTTTCCTTCCTCTTCAGTTTTTGGCAATATTGTTTGAATTGGGATCTTTTGCAAATTTTGAATAAGTGGCCATACTTCTTCATCCTTCTTCGATTCATCCCTTTCTTCGTTTATCCAATCTCATTGGATAATATAAATAGCATAAAATAATCCTTCGACATCCTCATCCTTTCTTAAGAGTGCATCTGCAACAAAATTTTGCTTCCATTTTCTATAGATGATGTCAAAATCATAACCCAACATATTTGTGACACATTTTTTCTATTCTTCTAAAGATAATAGTTGTTTTAAAAAGTATTTAATACTATCATGATCCATTTTTACCATGAAGTGTCTTCCCATTCGGTAAGGTCGCCATTTTTTAAGTGCATGTATTATTGCTAACATTTCCTTCTTACAAATAGCTTGCTTGAGATGTAGCAGTAAAAATACCCAATCACCTACATCAAACCATTTTTCACTACGATGTTGATCTACCTGTTGTTTCATTCGATTTTGCACCCAAGTGGCATTATCCTTTAAAAGTTGGAGAACTTGTTGTTGATGCACGATGTGATATTTCACCACTTGAACCTTTTTCTTCTTGATATGTCCTTCAATCTTTAGAGTTTGAGGAGTGATAATTTCTTCCAATCCTTTACAAGATATGGTCGGATTCATTTCTTGATGCTCGATGTGATCTTTCACTTCTTGAACATTTTTCTTCTTGATATGTCCTTCTATCTCGATAGTTTGAGGAGTGGTAATTCCTGCCAATGCTTACAAGATATGGTCTGATTCATTTTTTCTATCTCTGCGGTTGGATCCTGGCGTATATCCTCTTCTTTTGACGTTTCTTGATCCTTTTCTTCCTCCTCTTCATACTCTATGTAAAATAATTTCTTCTCAACACACTTATGACCTTTAGTGCATTTGCTACCACAATTGTAACAAAGCCCTTTTTCTCTTTTTTCTTCCAATTGTTGTGGTGTAACCCTTGTAGGTTGTGGAAGGCTAGGAGAAACAACACTTCCATATTTATAGTTGTGACGGGTAGACTTCCTTGTTGCCATAATTTTACTTTCCACTATGTCACAAAGCCCTTTTACTCTTTCCAATTGTTATGGTGTTGCTCTAAATAAGGTGTTTCTCTTTGTATCCTCATAATGTGCTATCATTTCCTCTGTGAGAATTGACCATGTAACAAGTTGTTTACGAGAACAGAGCCCTTTATACCATAAAAATCGATCCAGTTCTAAATATGAAGATGCAATACATAACTTTTGTAACAGTGGTACACCATATAGATCAAAATATTGCTCCATCTAAAGTATCCAATTTACTGAATCCTTGCCATCAAACTTCCTCATGTCGTCTTTTCTTGATTTTAGGAGCTCGATCTTGAAATGACTGTAACTCTGTACTTTTAGACTTTAAGTTCTGAAACTATGATCTGTAGTATTCCTCTGTGTCCTCTTTCCAATGCCATAGTTTGACCTCAATTGGATTCTCCAATGAAGAGTTATGTCAAATCTCCCATAGTGACTTGATTATAGACTAATTCAGTAGAGCTAATTTGTACGACGTGCCACGTGTCCTTGTTTTGACCTTTGGCTCTGAAAAATATATAGAAGAAACTTCAGTCCGTCTTCTTTCTGTGCCTTCTTACAAAATTTCAATCCAATGCTCAGCGAAAAAGTTATGATGATTTTCCCGAGGTCACCTGTTGGGAATGTAATTCAGGAGTCTGCTAAAAGACCAACTTCCTCAGATCATATCTCTGCAAGTATAGCGCAAAAAGCTCTGAAATTTGGACCCGATATTTAGCGCGATGTCTTCTCAAATGGGTTTTTTTTTTTACTTCTGAAACGTCGTAAAAAAAAGTTATAGCGAGAATGCCACGATGACCTGTTTGGAGCAACGAAACCCTAGAATCCAAAGCTCCGATACCAAATGTTATGAAACCAGCTCAAGAAAAGATAGAAAAGATAGATCAACACCTTAATATTCAGCCTCTTCGAGGGGGCAACCTCCTTTACATTACATAAATGAACAATTCTTAGATGATACAAATGAAAAGACCTCCTTTCTATATATAGGAGTCTATGGGGTCATTATATAATTAGAGCCTAATGTAAGGGGGGCAGCCAACCCCTGAGATATAGATCAGTTTATTTTTGACACATTTTTGATCTAATTTACATAGCTGAACAGACCATATATGATGCCCTGCGTGGCAATATGTTTCATATACATAACAGATAGTTTTTAAGGAACATCCTACGAGATGATTCATTTTTTCTTTTTTTGATCAACACATAACAGATTCCAAACTTTCCACATGTAGTGGAAGAACTTACGGCATATGCAAATGCATCTACAACATGTAATTTTTCAATTTTTAATGAAAGATTACGGTTTTTCCTATAGGAAAAAAAAACAATAATAATGTAAGGGCACAATAATAGCAATAGTGGGCTTCTATGGGGCACAATAGTAACAATATGGGCACTACATGGGTACATCAATATAATAAGAGGGTTGTACTAATAATAATAAGGGGTTACACTAGTAGTATAGGGGCCTAACAGAACACCAATGCATCAATCAATTGTCGATTGCCAAGTCAAGTTCAACAATATCTCTTTACAACTTCTCGAAATTCAATCGGAGTGTCCAAGGATTTTCATTTCCACTTCTTTAATAGCTTTGCAATGTAGATTTTCTTTTTCCAACTTCAAAAATCGATTCATCATACCATGATTTAGAATTTAGAGTTTCAAACGCCATCTCCCTCTTACTTTGATCATCATAGGCTCATTTCTTGTCAAGAGTATACCATCAATATATAAAATCAAATTAAAAATAAAAATCATATCTTGGAACATTTCTGAAGTAGAGGTTTGGATTAACACATCTTCTTGGATTCACGAGATAACTGTCAATGCGAACATATTTGGATCAAGGAGCTTACTTCATACAATGCTCTCTACAAATATAACACTTTACCAAAGCAATATGCTTAGCCTTGCATGAATCAATGTTGTCATATCAAAACTAATATCAAACTCATCAATATATTTTGTATCAAATTATTTAGACTAAGTGACAGGTAGAGCTCTCATCAAGTCATGACATCATCTATTATCATGCCAACAAGTTTTCATTTATCAAACTATATCAAACCAAATTTCATCAAGTCATCATAATACTAGAACCAAGACTGAGTTATGCGGGTTCCATTCATTCTCTGTCAGATTACTTCAGATTGAATCACAATTGTCAATGCTTCAACCAATGTGCTAAGAACGAGGAGGCCAATACAAAACCATTATCGAATACCAATATTAGTCATTGGAATTTCATATATCATTCTCATCAAGAAAAATCATCAGTTGTCAAATCAAATCATTAGTCATCAGGTCAAATCCCAAATTTGCTATCATAGAGGGATCTATAGTCCAAAACATTTCTCAATGTCAAGTCAAAGTTCTAAGCCATTATCAGGCATCATGTGAAAACTCCAAACAATGTTCATCTATATCAATTAGCCAAATCACGGCAAACTCTTGTAGCACAAAATTTTAAACATAATGAGATATATATATGTATGTCCTGGTCACCTGCAAACACAAGTTCATTCTATATATTCACATTATAGTAAACATTCAAACTTTCCTTCTTGAAGATCTTTTTATTGTTCACTCCACATATGTAGGACTGACATCCTTTAGGTGAACATCTGATTTCATGCACAAAACTTCATTTTGTGACCAACCAACATAGTTTCACTCATAGGCCTTCCTCTATGCGGTTGGGAGACTACAGTCGCACCCTTGACCTTACTTCTGTACGACTGAAAGGCTACAGTCGCACCTATAACCCATATTTTGTGTGACTGGGGTTTAAAGAGAGGGAAAACTCTCTCTTCTCAGATTAGAACTTTGTTGCAGATCAATAATGTCAGATATTTTTCTATTAATTCCCATAAATAAATAAAGAATATACAATATAATGCCAATAGTAATAGTAGTAATGATATTCTAGAGATATTGTCCCTCTGAATTGGGATCCACTTAAGTCATCTTCAATCAAGTCATCATCATGTCTATAATATTTTCATGCATTAGAAGATCTATTAGATCATAAATTTAGACTATATCCATGACATATTCATCATGGTCATATATCTTAGCATCAACTACTTCGCCATGACATCATGACATCAATCTATCATCAAGGATTAGTTTCAAATATCTAATAGGAGCATACTTCAAGAATCATGATCACCACATTACTACTTTGACACATAACTCAATCCATCAAGTCGGGGCATTCAATTTTACCATATTCTATAATTACTAAGCACATCAAAGCATAACCATGGTCATCAAAAGATATTGAATATCAATCTCATTGTTACACTTCTATTGTCACGGCGACCATGCTCAATATATCAAGGTGCTAGCCTTCTTCATGGGATCAAGATATCAAAAATGATAGGTGATATCCAAACATAAAGTATACCAATATATCAAGGATCAATATTAAGAATCAAGAAATACCAAGTGCACCATTTCATCAAAAGAACCGTGAATCAAAATCACTTTCATATGCATGCATGAATCATTTGAGAAGGATACATTTTCATCATACCTTACGGATTTTCTTCCCATCCAATATTATAGCTGAAACATAACATTGAAACAATATACCATGCATACCTTGTAGTATTCAAATATATGTGCACCTTTTCATTTGACATAGGTAGTTTTTATCTCTTTGTCATCTTTTCATTAGGTACCTCTTTACCTTTTCCGACTCTAGCTTTTATTTCCTGCATCTCAAATGATCCAATTATCATATCTCATTAAGGAGGTTATAAACATCCATATATTCAATTATACATGCAGGAAGTATAAGTAATGATAAAAACAATAATCAGATCAATAAGTATAAACAAAAGTAAGGACATAAAAAAGCATCATAAACTAAAAATAACTTATCTTCAATGAGAGGCGATTCTCTCCCTCTTGAATCAGCCTTCAAGAGCCATCACTATCCATAGTCCACTTTATGCCTTCACTATTTCAATCAACTTTATCAACAACCAATCCTACTAGAGACTATTCTAGGGCTCATCAAATCTATCACAAGTGCTTGAGCATCTTCACGTTGATCATGCTAGGTTTCATATCTCATATCTTTTCCATAAATTAGGGTTTCCCTCAAACCCTATCCTCATAATATCCATCAAACCCTAATACAAAAATTTCCTAAGGCTATCTTCAAAGCTAGAACTCGTTTAAGTCTCCTCCATCTTCTTTTTCTTTCATAAAAGGTGTCTCCATAGGGGTGATCTCCATGACTTTTCTTCAACCCAGCTCTGATACCATGTTAATTTTTCTTAGGGCTATATTGTTTTTCTCTTTGATAAATGCATTTCTTCATTAATGCATTAAGTTTACCCCATAACATCATAAAATTATTCAGATTTACATCATTGTTCAGCATCATATGCAACTATGTAAAAGAACAATATCACCAGAATCAATGCAACAAAACATAAGGAACACTAGAAGAAAAACATTCACACATAGAGACAACAAGATTGGTCAGAGACAAGGGGAAAACTCACTATGGGGAAAACCCCTTCAAATTTTTCTTCTTATTAGATCATCATCAAATGATTTAGTAAAATAGAGTACAATGATCCATATATTCATTTATGCAACTAACTAGCAAAAACAACTACAGCATCCATAAATGAACACAAAAAAGCTTATACTCAAAAATTTGTTTCTGAAGTCTGTAATGAATTTTGACTGTCTGCATTCAATTGTCGAACCCTACGGTCACTAAGCGAAATCTTTAGAAGACTGAAATTTCATCTTTTAGGTTTCAGTCACATGTAGGAGGTGTCATGTGAGCGACTAGAGTCAGATTTGGACTACGGAAACCCTAACTCCCAATCACATGGATGGAGAGTTGTATGTGTGAATGGAAGGCTCCAGTTGCATGGATGATCTTCTATGCGAGCGACTGTGATCAAGTCCTTCCTGTGTTGTACCTACTATTAAGGCCCAAACCCCTAAATTAGAGATGTGAGCTTCGAACCCTACAATTTTACCTCAAAGCGAACATGTTCCTTTGCGTACGTACCTTAGACCCGTGGGAGCCAAAAACCAAGATAGAAGAGTGTCTCATGATTGTGTCCAATGAAGTATAAGTCACGTATATTTATAGCCTTCCATGGGTGTCCACTTTTCTTTAGGGCTGACCTTGTCAAATGTGCACATGTGGGGTTTTATTCATAAGAACACTTTCCCTTATCCGTTTTGAGTGATCTTTAGGTCAATTTTGGTCCTACTAGAAACAAAAATTTAATGCAATCATTATCTCCATCAAGTGAGCTGACCAAAGTGGAATTGGACCGAAGTTGCATATTTTAACACTTCTAACGCATATTTTCTTAGGCTTTCGCTCTTGTTGGAGAAGCCTTCTGAGGCTTGGACCTATGGTTTGTTATATGTTACTGAGGCATAAAAATCAGGCCCCTCTCATGCCTATTCTATGGCATACATCAAAGCATGTCTATGGAATTTCAAACATGATCTGAAGGCTATGTTTGTTTTTATCTTGGTTTAATTGTATCCTTTGTAGCTAAAGTCTTGTGGGAACTTCACTCTATCTAAGCCCTAATTGAGTTTGACTATGGTTGAGTACTGAGGTCTTGATCTAGGAAGCTACAAGAAACCTCAAAAATTGAAGTGATCAAAATTTTATGAAAACAACACCAATTCATAGAGCTCGGCAAGACATTTCCAATGACGTGAACAACATCTCAAGTTGAGTTTGTATGACAAAGTTATGGCCATTTGAATATTTTGACCAAAACAACAAAAATGTCAAAGTCAAGGTCAAAGGATGATGTGGAAGGTGTTGGCTTGCAATCCATACTCTTGACATTGCAACTTGAGAATATGCCATGTGTCATTCATAGTTAGTATTATTGAGCATAACAAAGTTACCAACTTAACGAGAATTATATAAAGTTCTTGTTTTTTTAAAGATTGAAAAAGATCAAAATTTTCATGCTAATTTTGAAATGTGCTGATGAATTTTTTTTAAGCATATTTTTGACATTCCAGATTTTCATATGCATTAAGTATGTACCTTTTTTTAAATGTTAGTGATTTTTATTTTGAAAAGCGTTGACGCAACATCAACCTCTTTTTTGTGGGGTGCTTATTTCTGACACTTTAAATTTTCTTATGTATTAAGTATGGATATATTTTTTTAAATGTTAGTGATTTTCATGTGGATTTTGAAAAGTTTTGATGCATCATCAAATTATTTTTTATGAGGGCATGTTTTTGACACTTTAAATTTTTTTGTCTTAATTATGCACATTTTTTTTAAATGTTGGTTATTTAACCATTTTTCAAGTTGTCTTATTCCTCTTCTTGTTTTTCATACTAAGA
>APFE030492167.1:29290-104136 GCA_000404065.3 Pinus taeda | reverse complement strand
ACCCCATTTATGGCACTTTATGGATATCAGCCACCATCCATCACATCATATTTAAGATAAAATTCTAAGGTTCAAGCAATGGAACATCACATCGAGCATCAACAACAAGTTCTCCAACTCTTAAAGGATAACCTCGTGTTGGCGTAGAGTAGAATGAAACAACAGGCAAATCAACATCGCAATGAAAGAAGTTTTGATGTAGGTGATTGGGTATTCCTATGGCTACAAACATATAAACAAATGTCCCTCAAGCAAGCTAAGAAGGATAGCAAATTGTCACCAAAGTATTATGGTCCATACAAGGTGTTGTAAAAGATTGGTACTATGGCATACAAATTGGAGCTTCCTGCAGCTTCTCGAATGCACCTAGCTTTCCATGTTTCATGTTTAAAGAAGGTTATAGGCAACAAGATCCTAGTTCAAACAATATTGCCAGAACTTGACGAGGAAGGAAAAATTATATTGGAACCGGAAGAAGTCATAGAAACAAGATTCCACATGGGAGGATGAGAATTTTATACAGAAGCATGCAGAACTACTCAAGCGTTGAGGACAATGATTTTTTGAAGGAGAGGGGCATGTTAGGTCCCTATAATACTAGTGATGCCCTCATTAATATTGTAGTTGTATCCCTTACTAATATTGTTGTGCCCCTATTGTCCCCATATTGTTATTATTGTGCCCCATAGAATCTCTCTATTGTTGTTTTTGTGCCTTTATATTATTATTGTTAGGTCGGCTTGGTTATACTATGACCCCTTAGACTCCTATATATAGAAAGGAGGTTTTATCATTTGAATCATCGAAGAATTGTTCATTTTTGTAATGTAAAGGAGGTTTCCCCCTCGAAGAGGCTGAATTATAAGGCGTTGATCTATCTTTTCTATCTTTTTGTGAGCTAGTTTCATAACACGAGCAGTCTAAAAGGAAGTTCTTTTCATATTCCACCTTCTTATTATCACAAATCTGACAAATTCTATCGTCCCAGGGAGTCATGGGAGTATACCACTGCCCAGTCTCACTCCAAAGCTCATGAGAGTTAGTTTTAATCCTAGTGATGTTCATTCTCTCTTTAGTGCTAGTCAACATAGAGAGATAATTCTGGTTATCAAGGGTGGGTTGGTTACCTCCTTATAGTACCTTAGCTTCCTTTTACCCTCCATCTCTTTAGCATCCCACATCTTGTCCTTAAAACTAGAGATGATATTATCTTTGATATTGTCCTTGCTTCTCATGATGATCTCCTCCTTAATCCCCCAAAGGCTGAGCCAGGACTGAGCATCCTAATTCCACCTACGCTTGAGGTGCAGGTGGGGGTTTAGACTAAAGTTAGAAGCAATTTTTGCAAGCCTCTTGGATTCCATATTGTAAAGCTTGTTCTTATACATCAGATACTAAACATAGCTACACTTTCATTCGGGGACATCCCAATTTCGATCAAGAGGATAGGATAGGGAGTATTTCCCTTGATCTTGAGGTTATAGGTTATGAATTGCTTTTAGATCATCTCAGTCGTTCTCCACGACTCCCTAGATATACTGCAACCCCAAACTTCACATTTGTATAAGATAATGGGGGTGACGAGAGTCTCAAAGAGGAACCTTTTTTTACTCCAAATGTAAATATCAACCAAATTATAATTGTTTTCAAGCTGGTAATGAGATTTCCAACCTCCAATAATTGTTTTCTCAATGCTATAATTCCAATTGAGCTGATGAGGAAAGTCAATACCCAAATATTTATAAGAAGAAACTTTCTCAAGACAATGGTTATCATAAACATAACTACCATGCATGATCTTTTTGGATTTAATGATCATGACTTTAGTCTTGTCAGTATTAACTGTCATACCCATCTTGGAGCAGTAAACATGAAGAGTCTTAAGCTACTTGTCTAGGTCATCATGGCTCCTTACAAGAAGAACGATATCATCAGCATAAAGGAGAAGAGTAATGATAATACCATGGAGCTTGGTGCCTTTGCAACCCGCTATTTCCAGACACTCCCCTAGTTTATCGATGTAAATACCAAAAATGGTAGGGGAAAGGGGACAACCTTGCTTAACCACGAAATTGCATTTAATATCTTTAGACCACCCTTCATTGGTCTTAAGCTTGGAAATGACAGTCTCGTAGAGGTGGACTATAGCAATCCTCAGTTTAGGAGGAACCATGATCTCTTCAAGCCTCTCCTAGAGCTTATCTCGAGGGACAGTGTTGAAAGATTTTCTAAAGTCCACAAAACAACAGAAGAGATTGGTTTTTCCATTGCGACATTCCTTTGCGATGATCCTAAGAGTGACAAGGTGGTCAATTTTCAAGTGATGTCTCCTAAAACTATCTTTCCCATTAGCTCTTTACTGTGGTTCTCAAGCCAAAGGCTAAGCTTTTTTTTCCAGAATGAGCCCATAAAGCTTGGCTAGGATGTGGTTAATCATAATGGTCCTCTAATTAGAGGGAACACTTTTGTCCCCATTTTTGAAGATAGGAACAATAAGGCTTTACGTCCAAAGCTAAGGGAAGCCATGCTTTACAACCAAATTGAGCAGCTTGTGAAGATGAGGAATGAGGATAGATTTCCCATTTTAAAGATTTCAACTTGGTAACCTTAACTATCTTTGGCTTTTCCATTAGTGAGTTTATTAATCCCAGACTCAACGTCTTCTAGAGAAAAAATACCATCCTTAATATGAGTGTTTAATATGGTTCCCATGGTGTCTAGAGAGTGATATAACCTCTTAATATAGTTATCCCAATTTTCTAGGGGGATAGAATGATTATCTTTAGTTTTACAAACATGCACATTCCGCCAAAACTTTATGGGAGAAACTTTAGAAAGGTGGGGAAGATGCTCTTGTCTCTTATTAATGTATGACCTCTTCTTCCTCTTAATGAGATTTTTCTAAATACTTATATTACGGATCTTAATTCTTTTAGTAGGGGTGTCTTTGATTGCTTTCTTGACAATCTTACAGTCTTTGTCATACCAAGGATTGGAAGTTCTGTTATTTTTCTGATGTGAAGTCTTATTAGAGAATTTGATTGGTGGTGGAAAGGGTAGTAGTGAAATGGTAATAGATTTGGTCAATGTTATTATTATAAGTCAGGGAGCCTAAACCCTTTCCAAATCCCTTAAGAAAAGGTCAACCTTACTTCTATCAAAGTGAATGTGACTTTTGCTTTCATTGTTCTCCTACATGTATATGGTATGCATAGCAAGATTGAGGGATAAAGATAAAGGTCTGTGGTCAAAGTCAGGCTTGTACTCGTTAAGAAGCTCCAAGTTTGTAATATGGTTGAGGACATGGATGTCAAAAATCGCATAATCGACGCTACTACCCAGCCCATGGAAATAGGTCATCTGACCGGAGAGAAGCCATTTATTAATACCATTACAAATTATTAGGTCCTGGGAACTACAAAGTTTGAGGATCTCGGTGCCAAATAAGTTCTCGATCATGTCTTCATATTTTCTCTTGAATCTATTAGTTAAGTTAACATCCTCATCAAGCCACAAGGGGTCATGGTTAGAGTTGTTACTTAACATAATAGCTTGGTTAGTGGCAACTCGAGCATTAAAGTCCCCAAACAAAAGGTTATTGCCTTCATTCCTAAGGTTGTAGATGTCTCTTCCCGGATGCTGGTGATTGATTGCCAGGACATTTTGCAGACGGTGTGTGAAGTGGGCAGGTGGAAGCCCTTTCGCACCAGGTGTAAAGGCGGTGGTATGGCAAGGCGGCTCCGCAGAGAGGCATTTATGGTAGCATTTACGCTGTCGTCCAGGATCCGGGTTCTTAGCGCGATGGCACTCAGTTCTTTCTGCAGTGTTGATGTTCAGAGCGACTCTCTGCGGGATCGCTCGTCCTCCGGTAGTCTGTCGGCTCTGGTGTATCTCATCCACCCTTCCAAGAGTGTTTGCCTTTGCTGGGGTATATGTGCTCTCATAGCCTTTGTGCCATACTCTGTTCTGGCTCTCGGTGCTTATAGCTTTGTCCAGGTTCAGTCTTCGGCTCTCCCGGTGCATACGTATTTCTGTTGTTTCTCATCTCTCCACTCTCTGTGCAATAGTCCTTCTTCCATCAAAATGCCTAGAGAAAGGATGCATTTGGTCAGTAGACACGGTGGTTCGCGTGGGCGCACCTCCCACCAGCACCCCTCCACTTCTCAGGATCCTTCGGAGGATGCAACAAACCATTCCGTGACCAGACGCGACAGAGGCAGGGGTAGGGTGCAAGACAGAGGTGGAGATTGTAGACACACGGCGCATCCCACAGCCCGCTTCCACATCCCTTGTACTCTGGCTAACTCCACCTTCGTTGTTTCGATGACGGTCGAGAAATGTGATAATGTACTGGAAGAGGGAGCTTCTCATCAGGCAGTTCCTGTTGACCAGAGGCAGGCCAGTCATATAGCAACCCAGAGCCACGCCTCCGGAGGTTTTCCTACTCTGCACACTGGAACCAACGCTGGCCCAAGCGATTCTATGAGGG
Source organism: Pinus taeda (assembly GCA_000404065.3). Taxonomy (NCBI): domain Eukaryota; kingdom Viridiplantae; phylum Streptophyta; class Pinopsida; order Pinales; family Pinaceae; genus Pinus; species Pinus taeda. Next base: position 99,647 of record APFE030492167.1, on the reverse strand, counting down.
AAGAGACCTCCAGTTCTGTGGATCACTCTTCTGACCCCACATACTCTAGAAAATTTGGATGCAGAATTGTGGAGGAACAACTATCAACCTCCGATGCAGATTGATTCAGTCAGCGCCTCTAGTTTTTTGGTTCAGCCACTGAAGACGAATTCCTTCCTAATTTTGTTTCTCAGTGTTCACGCCTGCTTTGGGCTTATGTCTATGTTTCAGGTCATGGTCTGTCTATGTTTCTGTTTGTGTCATTATCGGTTCTGGTATGAGTCTGTGTTTCGAGTCCTTCTGTATTGTTCAGTGTCCCTTGGTACACATTACTCCGATGTAAGGTCTCGGGCCTGGCTCCACAGTCAGGTAGTCAAGTTTTGGTTTTTTTCCAACTCCTTTGCTTGAACTTTCGAGGAAGTGACCTCGCCGTAAATTTTTTTGTATGAATATAGAAGTAGACTAATTTAGAAAGAAAAAAAAATTGTAGATGTCTTTTTCTAAGGTATTGAAAGGAAAATCCTTATCGAGGTTTATTTTCTTATATGTTGTAGAGTTTATAGGGGAAAAATAGCATACTGCAAGAAATATCATATTGGTTGTAGAATCAGAGATCTTGATCCAAATGTATTGATTGAAGGGGTCAATTTTACGAAGCTGTATGTGAGAGGAAACAATGTTCCTAATATAACAGGATATACCACCAAAACCTCTCCTGGAGGATTTCTTATTCCAGGCAGACCAAAGAGTGAAACCGTCAAGGTGAGGGACCTTAGATTCGTCATGCTCCCAATTTTCAACTAAAATAATAAGATCAATATCACTCGGGATCCAACTTAACATAGGACCTTCACACCATGGAAAAACACGATAGTTCTAGAAGAGGATTCAGAGTGATGTTGTTCCATATTTATCACTTTTATTTAGGACTCTATCTCTAATAATATCTTTTCAATTCCTAATTATTGTCCATTTCCATTCTTTTCTTGCCTCCTTGACCTTTTGTACTTATTTCCTAAGTTTAGCTTGGTCTTCTGGAATGATCTCTTTATCTATAAATATGCCTGTTTCCTTTAGGCTTGGGGATTTCCTAAGTATATCTAATTTATGGTGATTACAACTGACCTTGACACGGATTAGTCTATAATTATTCTCAAGTATCTTTCCTACCCTTATTGCTTTTGTGAGATAAGTTTTTTATATTTGATATTTTTTCTCTAATTGTTCTTTAACTAATACTAATGTGTCTTCACTATTTTGTTCTTCTATACCAGCAATTATAAGGTGTAAGGATATTTTGTAATGCTCATGGTTGAGTACAATTAGTTTATTAATTTCTTCTTTTATGGGTTTAATATCTAATTTATTCTCTATGTTATTTAGGGATGAGTTATTATGTAGTTGTTGTTTTAGATTTTTAATCTCGCTTTTCAAAATGTCATTTATTTAACCATTTCTTGTTTTCTATGTTCGATTTCTTTAATTCTACCTTTCTTTCCCTGGAGTTCAGTCTTGAGTGAGAGAATTTTATTTCTAATGATTTGTGGTTATTGTCGAGCATTGCAGTTAATTCTAGTTTAAAATGGTTTTCTCTTTCTTCTCTTCATCTTTCTAAGGATTCAATGTACTCATAAAGACTCTCTAGGGTAATTTTACTTGGTCTCCCTTTGCTAGAGGGACGTTTAGAAAGATAAGGAGAAGTACTCATAGTGGAAATAAGAAAAACTTAACAAGAGGAGAGTAAATGGGAACGTATGCACTTGTCAGAGATCAGATTGTATCGTCCCTTAGTCTCGCACCGCAGCGATTGGTTAGAGCCTTGCACCGCAGATATCAAATTGTATCGTCCCTTAGTGTTGTTGTGATCACAATTGGAATGATACTAAAACTCTATTCCTGCCTCGAATTGACTCAGTATCTGACCTACTCCATACGAAACTGCAAAATAAAAATAAAAAATAAAAAATAAAAAAATAAAAAATAAAAAATAAAAAATCTCACCAAGATCCAGAGGGAGGTTGTTTTATATATGCAAGAACAGAGAGAAACCAACGAGATAAAATGAACCGTCGAGTTTAGATTTATTCTAGGTATATTGCACACCAGAAACCACCATGCTAGAACATACGAACTATATTGTAGATTCATGTGAGCCCCTCAACGCCAAGATAATTCAATCACATATGTTATATTACCATGCGAGATATATTTCAGAACATCCACTCAAATGAACCGCAAAGTTTAGATTCATGCGAGATATGTTGCAGACCAAAAACCACCATGTCAGAACTGAGAGAAACCAATTATATATATTTTAGACCATCTAATTAAATGAACCGCAAAGTTTAGATTCATGCAAGATATTGGTATCAAGTTCAAAGGTTGAACAATATCCACCCAGAAAATCCAACCATTCTATACCAACCTTCGTTGAGGAAGATCATGCGACCCAATCATTCAAAAATGAAACCAAGGAACTAATGCCAGATATATTGCATATTTATGTGATCCCCGCAACGTCGAAATAATCTAATCGCAGAGAAAAAATTTGAAGAAATAATAATATAAACCATTAACGAACCAAGCAAGCCATAGAAGAGTTACACCTCATAATTAGTTTGATTGTTTATGTCTTCACGGCAGAGTCCAAGCGAGCCACAAAAGAGACGTTGTAGGAATTTACAAGGTAAGTTCCTTAGATATAGCACCAGAGGAAACCGCTCACAAACATACCACGGATCAGATCAAAGAGGGAAACATTCCACGGCCTGAGCCAATGCAGCCACTTTCGGCAATTTATTAATGTAAAAGAAATAAAATTTACATAAGCTTCTCTCATGAACAGTCACCTTACAAATGACCCTCCATGCTCTTTAAATAGAGATCATGGACCAATCCGGTGTTAAGCCATAGATCAAGTGTCGGTAATACCAAGGAGAGAATGAACCCTCGAATCACTTCATGTATAGAACATATCATGACCGTCGGATTGTAAGTTACAAAAATTACATACTAAAGAAATACATTTTACTTAACTATACACTAGATCAAGTTATACTTAACTATTTCCTATGTGTCGGAATATCCTAACATCCCCCCAAGAAAAACTTGGGATAATATTGAAGGATGTACAAATATGACACAATAGGAGAAGGGAGGAGGCATTAGAGCCTATCCCCCCTTATTGACAACTTCCTGAACTCCAACCATAAATCGAATTTTAGTAAACTTCGCCTCTATGAGAGCTTTTGTAAGGATGTCTGCAACTTGATCATCAACTGAACAATATTGTACTTCAAGAACATGGTCATGAATGAGATCTGTTATGAAGTAAATGTGTAGTTCAATTTTTTTGATGCACTGATGTTGGATTGGATCTTTGCATAGTTGAATGGCACTTTGATTATCACACCAAAGTGTAGTCGAATGTTGTTGCTGAAAAGCAAACTTTGATAGGATTTGACGAAGCCACATGGCATCCTTACTAGCTTCAACGGCGTCACGATACTTTGCTTCTATTGAAGAAAGAGAAATGGAAATTTTTTTCTTGCAAACCCATGTAATAGGTCCAGAACCAAGAGTGAAGACATAACATGTAGTAGACTTTTGATCATCAGGGTCACCAACCCAATCAGAATCAGTGAAACCAACCAAGAGAGGAGATTCTTTTGCATTGTAATGAATCTGAAACTGAACTGTACCTCGAACATAATGAAGTATTATTTTAGTTGCTTTCCAAATACTTTCATGTGGGTTTTTTCATAAACCAAGCAATAAAGCCAACAACAAAGGAAAGGTCGGGATGGGTATGGGTCAGATATAAAAGTTTTCTAACAAGCTGACGGTATAAGGTAGCATCAACTTCAAGGGAAGTACAAGTGACTTAAATTTTGGCTCCAGACTGATAGGGAGAAGAGTTTGGCTTATAGTCTTCCATGTGAAAGTGGTGTATAAGATCACAGGCATACTTAGACTAGGAAAGGGAAATACCTTCTTTGGATTGCAAGACTTGAAGACCAATAAAATAATGTAAGTGTCCTAATTCTGTCATTTCAAACTACTTTTTAAGGCTGGACTTCACATGGTTTATAAGGTTGGGATCACTACCAGTAAGGATAAGATCATCAACATGAAGAGCAAGAATGATAAGAGACTGACCCACTTTCTTGGTGTAGATAGTATAGTCAGAATGACACCTAGAAAAGCCAGTATCTAAAAGAAAGCTATCTATTTTAGCATACCAAGACTGAGGGGATTGCTTGAGACCATAAAGGGATTTCTTAAGCCAACATATAAGGCTGGAGCCTATTTTTATAAAGTGAGGAGGTTATTCCATATAGATGTTTTCAGGCAAGTCCCCATGCAAGAAGGCGTATTTAACATCCATCTGATGGACTTCCCATTTGAAAGAGGCAGCAAGGGAAAGAACAAGGTGGATAGAGTTCATTTTGGCAATAGGGGAGAAGGTTTCAATATAGTCAATGCCTTCAACTTGTGAAAAACACTTGGAAACAAGAAAAGCTTTATGTTTATCAACTTTTCCATCTAGTCCAAACTTGGTTTTGTAAACCCATTTGCATCTAACAAGTTTTCGTCCATTTGGAAGAGAAACAAGATCCCATGTATCATTTGCCAATAATGAATGATATTCTTCATTCGTAGTTGTGTCCCAATCTGGATGGCCCGAGGCTTATGCAAAGGTGTCAGGATCATAATTTGTTGAAGCTTTAGCCAATAAAGAAGAGGCTCTATCAAACTAAGAACGTGTATGATGTTGATATGTAGGATCACCTGCAAGAGCGCAGCACGTACCTATGTTGGAAGCTGAGGAGCTAAAGGAGGATCCCGAGAAGGTGGGGGAGGATTTTCATCCTTGCTATCATCATCTGAAGAAGAAATATTTTCATAATTAGAAGGGATAGAAAGAGGTGGCACATCTGCTGAACTGGGCTCATAGGCTAATATATTTTCAACAAACTTTACATCTCTTCGAATGATAACATTTTTGGATTTAGGTGGAAGAATTCTATATCCTTTGACATCTTTAGAATATCCAACAAAAATACATTTTTCACTCTTAGGTTCTAAGGCTTTATGTTTCTCATCTGGAATATGGGCCTATGCTTCACTTCCAAAAACACAAAAGTGACTTACATATGGTTTAATTGATCTCCATGCTTGTTCTAGAGTGATATTCTTTAAAACCTTAGCAGGAATGTGATTTACTATATAATTTTCATAGTTAATTGCTTCTACCCAAAAATTAAGACTAATTCCTTTAGATTGAAGGATACAAGTAGCCATTTCCTTTAATTTAAGGTGTGATTCTTCCTTTTAGCTACGCCATTTTTTGTGGAGTATATGGAACAGTATGTTGCAATTGAATTCCATGCTCAGTGAAAAATTTGATCAATTTGTTATTGACATATTCTTCGCCATTATAAGATCTTCGCTTAAGAATTTGATGTCCAGATTGTTTCTCAAAAAAGGCCTTAAAGGCCAAGAACATGTTAAAGAATTCACTCTTGAGTTTTAATAAGTATACCCAAGTGCATCTAGAGAAATCATCAATGGAAGTTAATAAATACTTGTAGCCAAAGAATGAAACAACTGGAAGTGGACCACATAATTCATTATGCACAAGTTGTAAAGGGTTAAGGTGTGCCAATAGGCATGTTTCAAAACTATCAAAATGATGTTTTCCGAGTACACATCCAAAACAAACACCATCTCTGCAAGATACCATAGGAAGAATGGTCACCATATTTTATTTACATAGATTTTGAAGGGAGCAATAGTTTAAGTGACCAAATCGCTCATGCCAAAGTTTTATGACATCATCATTATGAGCAACAAATACCGATGGAAGAGTTGATGACCCAAAGTTGTTAAACTTATACAACCTTGTAGAATCGTCAGCAATTCCAGTAGCTAAAAATTGTCTACGATCACTTAGGTCCTTAACTACAACATCATGAGGTGAAAATTCAACGATTTTGCCTTCACCTGAATGAGTTATCTGATATACAAATAGAAGGTTGTAGTATAAGGTAGGAACACATAATACATCATTAAATTGAACATTGTCTAGATGAATAGTTCCTGTCTCTACAACACTAAGAGATCTATCATCACCAACATATATATTTTTGGTGTTACAATCATTTAAAGAAGAAAACATGGCTTTGTTTTTGGCCATGTGATAAGAAGCTCCAGAATCAATGAGCCACTCATGAGAATGAGAAGAAGAAGATACATTTAGTGCATAACCAGACCGAGATGCTTGACAACCACATGAAAAAAGTGTTATTCTTGAAGATGAAGTTGAAGTTGAAGAGTGCTCCAAATGGATGGTATGCATCTTCATTGTTTCTTCCAAGGCTTCCATATTTTTAAAGCATTTGGATTCTAAGTGGCCATCATGATTACAAAATTTGCAATGTCTATCAGTCTTCCTCCCTTTGTTTTTATTTGCCTTATCATTTTGTTGAATTGATTTTTCATTTTGAGACTGAAATTGCTTAGGACCCTTGTTTGGTTTATGACCATTCTTTTTAGGATGTTGCTTCTTAAGGTTCTTTGAATTTCGTTGTTGTTGGGCTGCTAAGGCTTTCTTAGAATAGTTTCCAGTATTAAGAAGGCCAAAATGTAAGAGTTTTTTTTGTTATCTTATTAAAGAATCACAAAAGGCATCAAAAGAGGGGGACTTGTAAGCTTGTCCTTGAGAAACAAAGGCTTCTCTAATAGAATGGGAGGTTGAAACAAACACAGACTAGGCTAGTCCTAACTTATTAAGAATGGAATAGATAAGGCTACCATCTTCTTTCTTAACCTTAACACCTTCCAAGAGAAGTCTAAGGGTCTTGATCTTGGACAAAAAATCTTCAATGGAAGAAAAATTATTGAGGTCCAATGAAAGCAACTCATTTTCGAGTTGATGGGCTTTAATTTCATTTTTATTTCAAAAACTTTATTGAGTTATTTCATTGCTTCATCAAGGGTATCAAGTTCTGTGATATGGAATCTAAGGTCTAGAGAAATAGACATCCTTATCAACCCACGTGCTTGATCTTGCTTATTTTCCCATTTGGCTAGTTTACCTTCATCTTTAGGTTTATATTCTTGGTCTGAGGCTATTCTATAAAGACCTTTACTTCTAAGTAAATCCACAATGTAAGATAGCCATTGGAAGTAGTTGGTGTTGTCAAGAATAACTAGGCATGGAATTTCCATTTTAAAATAAATTGAAGCTAAAGATGTTGAAACCAAGTGTTCCAATGGAAAGATCTTGAAACATTAGGCTGCTTCAACAAAAACGGCTCTGAAAACAGCTTCCGGATGAAGAATTTATGGCTTTGGCTTTCAGATGAAGAAGTTATGTCTTTTTGAAGAAAAGTTGTTGAAGATGTCGATGAACTACGTGAATGTTTGGCTTCCAGATGAAAAAGTTATGGCTTTTTGAAGAAAATTTGTTGAAGATGTTGACAAACTATGTGAATGTTGGGAAGATAATGTTATATTTTAAAAAAAATCACCCCCCCCCTCCCCCCTCTCCCCCGCGCCTCCCCCCACCCCCCTTCCAAAACTTAATCTAATTAGTTCACTTTAAAAAAAATATACTTTATGTGACCCACTTTTATACATAAGTGAAAGTCACTTTTACAATGGTACTTTATGAACTACCCACTAAATTATAACTTAAGTAAAAGATAAAATGACTTTGGAATTATAAGTGACTCAATTTTTATAATGGGTGAGAACACTCTTTACATAAAGTAACTCAACAAAAAGAAAGACTTGAACCCGAGACCTCTACTCTCATAAAGTAACTTTGGACAAAGTGAGCTAGTTTAAAAGGTTAGTAATTTTTGGAAAGGAGGAAGTGTTTTTTTTGCTCACTGAAGCTTTGGAGTGCGTGCTTACTTGAAAAAAAAATTGCCTACAAAAAAAAAAACCCACACAACCCAAAACAAACATGCAAAAGAAATCCAAGCCTTACGGCTTAAAGTTAGATTTGGTCGGAAACTAAATATTTTCCTCAATGTTTTTGATTTTCCGAGATCACACTATGACGCGGTGGAAAAGAGCATACACATGAGAAAAATCCTTCATTTATGTTTCTGATTTGCCCAGATTGCACAGAGTAGCGCGGCAAAGAGAATATGCAGAAATAAAAGGTATAGATCCGTAATAAAAAACATAGAGATAAATAACTATAACTGCAGATAAAGGCTATATACTTCTAGATCTTAAAAATGACGTAGCTATGGCTACTAGAAACCATTTCGCATGAAACGAAAGGGGTTCCTCACTAGAACAAATGCTCCTAACACAATAGAGTCCTCTCAGCCCGAAAGCAGTCAGAAACAATAGATATAGGAAACGACAGTCGAATGCAGTTGTATCGGCTTCGGATTTGGATCACCAAGGGATGCGGCCCTCAACTAAGTTTTGATACCATGTAGGAATTTACAGGGTAAGTTCCTTAGATAGAACACCAAAGGACACCGCGCACAAACAGATCATAGATCAAATCAAAGAAGGAAATAGTCCATGGCCTGAGCCAACACGACCACTTTCAGGCAATTTACTAATGTAAAAGAAAGAAAATTTACATAAGCTTTTGTCATGAACGGTCACCTTACAAATGACCCTCCATGCTCTTTAAATAGATATCATGGACCAATCAGGTGTTAAGCCATGGATCAAATGTCAGTAATACCGAGGAGAGAATAAACCATCGGATTACTTCATGTCTAGAACATATCATGATTGTCGGATTATAAGTTACAAAATGTAGATATTAAAGAAACACACTTTACCTAACTATACACTAGACCAAGTTATACTTAATTGTTTCCTATGTGTCATAATATCCTAACAGTCGTAATGTAGACGAGCGAGCCCTGAATATGGGAATAACACCACAGAGTCTGAGCAAGCCACAAAAAAATTATTTAATTAAAAAAAATGAAAAAAACAAAAACAAAAACAATTATATATATATATATATATATATATATTATAATATATATATAATATATATATATATATAATATAATATATATATATATATAATATATAATATCAAATTGTATAAAAATTAAAATATTGAAAAAATAAAAAACAAATAAGAAAAAAATAAAAAAAAAAAATAAAAATAAATATAATTTAAATATATAAAATAGATGTCACTAAAAAATAACACGTTTAAACATTTAAAAAAAATGTACATTTTGCATATTAATATAATTTTAAAAAGACATATTTCATTGATTTCTAAAAATAACATGTTAAATAAATGATTTTTATAAAAATATTGAGTAAATTTTTTTTTAAATATCAATTTTTTTTAAATTTGTACGAATTTTATGTCAAAAAATGATAATATTTGATTTTTTGTCAAAAATAATGATTCACATAAAATTTAAAGTAAAAATAACAAAAAAAATTAAAACAACCTTAAAAAAATGGGAGGAAAAAAATAGCTTAGAATGGAAAAAAAGATAAATGAAAAATTAAAACATTATAAAGCATATTAAAATCAAATTTTATTAAAAATAATAATTATAAAAAAAAATAACAAAATATAAAGAATACAAAACAAATCCTTCAAAAAAATAAAAATAAAAATAAAACAATAATAAAAAATAAAAGAAAAAGATCGTGGAGGCTAGAGGGGGAGGGGTCATTATAGGCCTTGATGAACATATGGTTTTGCAATATGCTTGGGGGCTTGGAAAAGCCACAAACCATCATGCCGAGTTTCTAGCCATTTAGAAAGGATTGGAGCTAGCCTCAAATCGAGGAATCAAGGAGATCATAGTTTTCGTAGATTCTCTATTGTTATAAGGCAGTTTACTATAGAAATGAGATCTATTAACTCCTCTTCTCCCCGATTCTCAAGATATAGGCCACACTTACAAAATTTGGCAAAGTTAAATGTTTCCATATTCTTAGAAATTTGAATTCAATTGTTGATGAAATGGAAAAAAGTGGATCCTCATTGTCCCCAGGGATCCTTAAAGTCAAAGAAAAATCATATTTATACCCAGTTCCATAAATGAAGAGTAATCATTGTATCCTAAGGGATAGGGGGATACGGTCCAAAGATGCATATTCCAGGCTTCAAATATAAATGAACTAGTGGAAGGTTCTTGAAGGCATGGTCAAGTCTAAACTGTTAATCAACCTAAGTCTAAGTGGAAGTCTAAGTCGAACATGTGGTTCCCTTCACTCACTCTCTATTTTCATTTCGTATTAAATATTTTTGAAACAAAATTAATGCTCCCCCCTTTGGTCGTGGTGAATCCTTCATATGAAAGCAAGGTGGTTTCAGATTCTCCAATGTTCAACATGGGCATAAGGTCACTTTGCCTTTGTCCTGGTGTGATTTTCACCTTGATGGGAGATCTTTGGCCTCTGCAGGGCTCGTGTTTCAATTGTAGGTATAACTATTTATGGCTCTATGGATTTGGTTGACACTCTTAAATGCATTTTTAGGCATATGTTTTATGGATTAGAAAAATGAGTGTTACTAGTAGTGGAGTCCTGGTTCTCTCTATCCTCAACCCTTTTTGTGTTGGAAAGCATTTTATTCTTCTCTTCTGAGTCGATTTCATGGTTGGGTTGGATAAAGATGATGGGATCCAAGAGACCATCAAGGCCTCAAAGCTTATAGAAAAGCTTATAGAAAAGCTTATAGACTCCACGCAAGCCTTGGTATCCACCATCAATAAATTAGAGGACTTAATAGAGCATCAACGATGCTCTTTCCAGTCCTTTGTGGAGGACAAAATTCTAGAGCATAACACTTCCACAGATTCCTCATTGACCGGGATAAATGTTGAGGTCCAGCAGGTGGTCTTGGATGTTTCTAATGTGCAAAGGGCTACTGAGGAGGACGGCATTGTTGGTTCTTGTGTTGGGTGTAAAAGGGGTCATAGAGCTCATGGCCTGGAGTACTTCGAACTTGGCCAATGGTGATAGTTCATCCTAATCTTAAATTCAATTCATATAAAATGGATATCAGTTTGTTTTTTGTAATGTAAATGCTAGTGATGATAGCGTGCAAGTTCTGCTTTTTGCTAAGCTCCTTTTGTAGAATATATGGGCAACATCTTTTTTGTTTGAGGAGTCTTGCATGTAATGGTGATAGTAAACATGTTGTTTACTCATTCAAAGGTCTACCTTTTGTTGATGACACGAGATGTAAGAGTTTTGATGTAAAGATATTGGCCCTAAAACCATGCATTTATTAATATAAAATGACCATCCATTTCAATAAAAAAATATTAAAAACAAAAATTAATATATATATATATATATAAATAATAACTTAACTTTTAAAAAAATTACAATTAAAAAAAATAAATCGAAGTTTTAAAAAAATATATTAAAGGATATAATACAAAAAATTTAAAATGTAAAGAATACATTGATGTTTTTTATAAAATAATAAATAAATAATAAAATCATATAATATATAATATTATATATATATATATATATATAAAAAATGGGATCCATGCCTCGCACCATTGGATGAAAAGGGCCAGGAGTAAGGGTGGCAGGGGGGGTGACGCACTAACCCTTGTCGCCCTTGCCCCGCGACACCTTGCTACCCAGGGCAGGGTAGCCGAGTATCCCTCCAACCTTGTCGCCACAAATGATATTTTTCAATATTTATTTATTTCTATTCTTTAATATATATTTTTTATTTGTTTTAATTTTTTCATTTTGTTTTTAAATTATTATATATTATTATTATTAATTATTATTATTATTATTTCAATTATGTTTTTTTAGTGATGTGTGTGTGTTTTTTTATCATTAGTGATATTTTTTTGTTTATTTATTTTTATTTTTCATAAAAAAAATTGTGAGTTATTTTTTATTTTATTGTTTTTTACAATTTTTTGTCTTTTTTTTAATGTTTTAATATACATTTTTATTTACTTGTTATTATTTTAGTGTTTTCATTTTAGTTTTAATTTTTTTATCTTTTAATTTTTGGTGTGTTTTTTTTTCATTTTTATTTTCTTGTTTATGTGACCTCACTATGTTCCAAGTTGATAGTTGATTTTAAAGTTTTTGTTGCAATAGATCATTCGCCCCCACAATGTATCAATTTCATGGTTGCTTTTTAAGTTTTCATATGCAATGGGTCGAGTTAACCACCATTGCATGTGAATTTGACGGTTGATTCTTAAATTTTCGTTGCAATGTGTCAAATTGTCTTAGGCTAAAATTTTAAAATAGCTATACTTTTAGAATTTAAAAAGGAAATTACTCTTCCTATAAAGGCTCTTTGATTTAGGTATTCATTTTTCAGGGTTTTATTAGTCATGATATTTGGTTTTAGTTATATTGTTTAAAAAGTTAAAATTCTAAAGTTTTTCAGAGTTATGATCTTTTAACTTTAATGTCATGGATGAAAAATGTCAAAAATTTAATGTTTTTCGAAGTCATGATATTTATGTTTAATTCCATGGTTGAATAGTTGTTGGAATTTTTAGGTGTTTTGGAGTCATGATGCTTTATATTTAACGCTATCACTGAAAATTATTGGTAGTTAAAAGTTTTTCAGAGTCATGATATTTTTTTATGTCATTGCTAAAAAATGTTGGACTTTTAAGAACAAAAAAAAGAAAAATTGTTGATGCAACATCAACACCTTTCGATTCTAGTGTGTTTTTTCATGTTTACTGCAAGAAAAATTTAGTTTTTAATACCATTGTTAAAAAAAAATATTAATCAGAAATAATAATAATAATAAAATGGTGTTGATGCGGCATCAACATTTTTCATTTTCGAGGTGTTTTTTCATGTTTATTGCACAAAAAAATTGGTTTTTAATGTTGTTGCTAAAAAAAAATAGAATTTTAACCAAAAAAAAAAATGTCGTTGTAGCATCAACATTTATTATTATTATTTTGGGGGGTGATTTTTTCATGTTTTTTAATGGAAAAATAGGGCTTTTTTGGTCTAGAGTTCTCATTTTGAGGTTATAGTTATCATTAAGTTGGTAACTTTGTTGCATGAGTTGGACTAGTAAAAACATGTCAAATGGCATCACCAAGACGTGTCACATGGCATCACCAAGGCATGGCACGTTTCCTCGTCATATAAGTCCAATTGGAAGTTATATGTACCAATCTAGAGTTGCCACATGGCAGCACCCAATTGACCAATTTAATTTGGGTGTGAGACCAAAATTCAATTAGTTTCAAACATAAAGTTATTTTTTATATGGATGGTTCATTTCATATAGTTATAACCAACCATATATATATATGGTGCCAAACTTTTGTTAAAAAGGGGGATGCCCATAGTGTTTGACCTCGACCAACAACCACAAGCTATTATTAAATGTGTCAATAAACTTTCCCAAAGGGCCTATTGGTATATTTTCCTTACAAATTATTTATAAACCTTTGTAATTCATTTCTTCAAGGGGAGATAATGGAGGTACAAGCATAGGTGGTAGTGAGAGGCCCACACATGCAAAATCCAAGTTGACTTGGCCCGATACGGGCATAATTTTTTAGGAATATTCCCAGAATATTTTGCTAGAATATTTCCAATGTACTTTGATGTCGTGACATGCTTTTCAATGTTGAGATTCTCACATAGTTCCAGAGGTGAAGGTGATAGAACCATATGATGTTTATAGCCATTCTTCAAGATTTTTCGAGATGAGTCTAATAGTGCAGTCAGCAGATTTGGCGACTCATGGCAAAAGACCACTTGTGCAATTAACGCTTGGCACAAATTTTGAGATAGAGATGCACTTTTCATAATCTAGTAGTATTTACAGTCAAAAGTTGTAGAATAACAAGACAAACTTATTGGCACTATGTTTTTTGTGTTTTCCAGCGTTTTGGCATGGAAACCATTATAAGTCTCATTTGTTGTTGATTTTCCCATTTTGATATTTATAAAAGTGACAACATGTATTTGCAGATATGCTTGAGTCTAAGCAGCAGATTCAAATAGGAGAGAGTATATCCCCTTTGAAGGGAGAACAATTGTGCCACTTTATCTGAGAATCCAACCCCTTTAATTTGAAGAAAGGGAGAATAATTTATGCCATTTTTTGTGAGCATTTATTCCTTTTGTATTGTTGAATGAGAACATCTCTTTGTTGGAGAGAAATTGCCACATGTTTCAGAGTTTAGTCACTGTATTGACAAAGAATATCCTTACTAAAGAGAAAATAATGAAGCAGCTATGCAGTTGAGCAGAGCCAAGAGATGTAGCTCACACATTGTGGTGAACTCTGTTATCAAGTTCTGGTGCATTTGTCCATATTTCCATTTCATCATGTGTTTATTTTTCATGTGTGTTGCATTTATGGTTATTTCATGTTCATTATGAAATTCGTTTTAAAATCCATTGAAGTTAGGATCGAGATCAAGTCTATTTGGCCTTACTTTTCTAAGATTGTGACAGAGATTATGTGGTATCATTTGCAAATTGTTGTGTTATTTAGTGGCAACAATTGTTGTGACTTCACGGTAAGTTTCAATATGATTTTCTGAGGTATTTCATGGAACTTTTCAATGGAAACCTACACTACTTTGAGGAATGATCTATATGTTATTTTGGTCTCTTTCCTAAATAAAATTTCTTTGGCTTTTAGAGGGCTAGCTTGTGAAAATCAAGGAGACTTCTTTAACCCAATTTTTAGAGACTTAATCTAAAATTTGTTGATATTTTGATTTGAGGAAATGTTCGTTGAATTTTTTGAGTTTATGATGGATGATTCTTGAGGATATTTGCCCCTTATGGCTGAGAATTAAGTCTTATTTAGCCCCTCTTTTGCATACTTCAAACTAAGATATTATGTGGCATTCTACACAATTTTTCATGTTTTTCATGGAAACATTCATTATTCTTTTTTAGTGGCATTTGTTGATCCATGCAAATCCAATGAGCTTTCATTGACCCTTTTTAAGGATAATTACACTAGTTGTAGATTTCTGAAGCAACTTTAATTCTAGCTCAAACTCATACTAAGGATGTCCCTGTGTCATATTTTCTAAAAGACTACCAAAACAATTTTTGAAGAACTAGGTCTATTTGATACAATTTATGAATTTCCTCAGGGTTGATTTGGAATCTTCCTAAAGTGTAGTCATAGAATTAAGAAAATGTTAAAAAGGTGTTTTCTTTGGAGCACTAATGATCCAGGTCCGAGTCTGATGAAGGACCCTTCCAAGACCATTTCCATGCGATTGATGTTGTGAGATCGATGGTCTGAGCAGCTTCAGTAGTTTGACATCCGCTTCTTCAAATGGCCCTTGGAACCATGATTGTAAACTTGACTATATTCCGACATGGAGAAAAATTGCCTCCTCGGGAAAATTTCAAGGATCATTGTTCCACTCCCTGTTTTTGCAGTAATCATGGTTCCACCCTCATACTGAAAATGGCTAAAAAATGCAGAACTCTGATGGAGACATGGACAGTGCCATTGCGTTTGTCGCGTCGAGAAGTGCTGAACCATATAATTTTTTTCAAAATATGACAAAGTAAAATTTCACCCCTCCTGCAAAATGTTGCCTCGAACTGTGTGCCAAGATTCTGCCTCCTCTGTATTGAAATCTGTGCCCGCTCCTGGTTCCTCCATCAATCCCGTGCACTGTGCAAATGAGGTTTATGTAAAATAGCTTCAGAGGATTTAACAATGAGGCAGTTGTGGTGCATTGGTAAATTTGGGTATTAGTTGAGGAGGGATCTTGTTTATTACTGTTTTCATGATTCCTGCTTGATGTGACGCATAATCGTTTATGTGATGTACTTGTTGTCATGATTCACCGTGTTATGTTTTGAGATCCCTTTGTTGTATTTTGATGGGATACTCATTTTTTCGTCATGCATGTTCGCATTGAGATCCCTTTTATGCCATGTTGACGGGATGTTCATCATGCATGAGTTTATGTCATACTAATAGGATTCCTTTTGACTGAGAGTTCCTATAGCAGAACATCTCTTGGAGACACTCCTGCATGAGGTAATTATCCTTGTATGATAGCGACATCACCTCTATGTACATCATCACTATTGACAACACTTAATGCAGCGGCCTACACCATCTTGACACCAGGGACCGAAGACGTAGTCCCTCCTAGACGAACTCCGTTATCAATGGCTTGTGTTTTTATGTTGCTAATGATTGTCTTGTTCTTATTCTTTACAGAACGCACATGTATTCATTTATGTTCTTTTAAAAATGCAATTTAACACATCACGAAAGTAAAAGCTCTTGGAAGGGTCCTTCGTCACACCCAGACCTGGATCAAGTGGTATCAGAGCTTGCAAATCGATGTTCATGCACAACCTCCAAAGGTTGAGTTATGCCTTGGTTATTAACACTAAGTTATTCTTCCTCCTCGTGCCTTGTCCTTGTAAGGAGCCTCATGTTTGTCCCTGTAATTGGGATCTCCAAATATCCAACAAAACTCATACTATGTGAATATGAAACCGAAATGAAATCAACATCTTTTACCTCCTCTGTCGATGTGGAAAGAACTAATGAGGGCTTCTCATCAATGCATTCCCCAACTTCCGTTCTGACATGCCCAAGACCTGCCTGACGAGGTAATTCCTCTCCTTTGATGGGGTTGACAATGCCTTGGCCATTAACACCCAAGCCTTTTTCTTCATACCCCATTTTCTTCAACAATTTGGAGCCAATTCTTGTGGTATGATTTTCAAAAGCAGTGAAATCATCATCAGGACACATACATGAATTTGGAGAATTATATTTTACCTCACATGGGTCATGATGCAGCTCTTTCAAGGCCTCGTCCTTTGCGTGCAGCTGTCATAGAAAACTTTATTTCTCCTCTTTCTCTTCTTGTAGACGCATCGTCAATCCAACGTTCTTTGTTTGAAGATTTTGGTTATTGTGCTTCAGTTCTTCCATGGCCTCTTTTGTGGCTTTCAACTAAAGCTACAATCGCCCCTTTTCCTCTGTCTCTTTCTGTACAGTTTCATACATTATTTCCACTCTTTTGGAAATTTTGAGCATGGTCTTGTACATCGCCTTTTCAACCTCTGACATTACATGTTCCATTGTTCATGCTGCAATTCACATCCACGCAAATACCTCTCCGATACCACTTGATCCAGGTCTAGGTGTGAAAAAGGACCCTTCCAAGACCTTTTACTTTCGTGATGTGTTAAATTGCATTTTTAAAAGAATATAAATAAATACATGTGCATGTTGTAAAGAAGAAGAACAAGACAATCATCAGCAACATAAAAACATAAATTGTTGATAATGGAGTTCGTCCAGGAGGGACTACGTCTCCGGGCCCTGGTGTCAAGATGGTGTAGGCTACTGTATTAAGTGTTGTCAACAGTGATGATGTACATAGAGGTGATGTTGCTATCATACAAGGATAATGACCTCACGCATGAGTGGCTCCAAGAGATGTTCCACTACAAGAACTCTCAATCAAAAGGACTCCTATCAGTATGACATAAACTCATTTATGTTCTTTTAAAATGAAATTTAACGCATCACAAAAGTAAAAGGTCTTGGAAGGGTCCTTCATCACACCCGGACCTGGATCAACTAAGAAATATGAAGTAGATATAGGAAGTAATCAATGGTCAATAACTTCTAGAAGTAAATAGCTAAAGCATAGGTGTAGCTTGTTGAAGACATTTGTGACCTCTTCAAAGATTGTAATCAAAGATACATCAGTAATAGAAGAAAATGTCAATGGAAAGAAGATCGTTATAAGGGATTAAAATTTGAGTGAATCTGAGTCTAATTTGAGACTGAATGAAGAAAATTCTTTTTGTTTCTTGAGGTTTAAAATTTGAAGAAGTTTGAGGCCAATCTAAATTAATTATGTCAATCAAATCTTGGATGAAATATGAAGCAACTAGTATTTTCTCCAAGTATATTTTCGAAAATTATTGAAGTATCTTCCATAAATATAGTGACTATTAAGGGCATTATACTTCAAGTGTTGAGCAATAGATTCTTAGAACTAAAAACAAAATCATTTGAAAGGATGACTAGAAATCAAGGCTGACAAGGGCATCTTCAGAGACAACAGTGGCACACATCTTGCAGGAATCTTCAGACACAATAATGACACACATTGCAAGCATCCTTATATACAACAATGGTACGCTCTTGGAAATCAGTAGACTTGAGGTATTTTAAATTGAAGTAAATATTATTTTGCAAACAAAGAGATTGAAATTGTTGAGTGAAGGTAGGTTTCTGAAGTTTTGGAAATCATGATTCTCCATTGCATATCTAAAGCACACATTGGAAGATAGGGTTTCAATGAATATCTTTGTAGGTGGATCATTTTCCCTAGTATGGGACCCCACAAATAATTTATCTAAATTTATACAGTTTAAAGGTGGTTTGGTGGTGCAAGGAAGGAGAGTGAAGTCTCCTTCAAGTTGTACCCTGAAAATACTTCAGGGTGGTAGGGTGGTGCTAGGGAAAGTCGGAGTTTGTATGATGTTGGAGCATCCTTTCAGTTGAAGCTAATAAAACCAGGATGTTACATCATCCTTCTAGTTGAGTTGGTAAACCAGGGTAATGGAGCATCCCTCCAATTGGAGTTGGTAAACCAGGGCATTGAAGTTCCCTTCTAGTTGGAGTTGGTAAACCAGGGTGTTGGAGAATCCTTCTAGCTGGAGCTATTAAACTAGGGTGTTGGATAGTCCTTTCAATTGGAGATGATAAATTAGGGGGTTCGATCCTCCTTCCATTTAAAGCTAGTAAAACTATGGTGTAGGAGTATCCTTTTAGGAGTTGGAGCTACTTGATAAACTTGAATGTTTTTCTAGAGTACTAGGAAGTTGGGGCTTCTCTTTCAGTAGGAGCTTAAGTATTTTTTTACTCAAATTATTAGAAAAAAATTGATGGCTTTTCTCCTAGAAGGGTTTCCACCTCAAAATTTCTTGTGTATTGTTCTTGTGATGTGTTGATGATTTATGTTTTGAATTGATGTTAATGCTTTTAAATTAATAATTGAATGATTGTAAGAGAAATATTGATTCACCACCCTATCAATATCTCCAACATGTCCCTCCAAATAATCAACCCCAAATAGCACCTTAAGTGTAGATAATTAAAAATATGTTTGTTAATAACCATGTTTTATGAGAATCATCAAAATGCAATGGAACCAAGAGAAAATTGTGCAGAATTAATCCTAATGATGAAATATGGTAAGCAATCCCCCTCACAACCCATAAAACTCCTCCAAACGTACTAGGCTCACAAATGGTCTAATCTGATTCATATGATCTAGTTGACACACACATTGGAAATCTCCCTTAACCATATCACACAAAAATCCAAAAATTGGGGACAATACAATCCTCCCTCCCCAAAATTTCTTTCCCTCGTGCAATGTCATCACCAGGGGACCCAAACTGAAGCTAAGTCTAGGCTATCAAATATGTCATTAAGCCACTCTAGACCACTGTAATACTTAACAAAAATGAATATCATGATACTAGGGTCACAAACCATCATGATCATTCTGAAGAATTCCTCGCTCCACTCACTCCCCATCAAAGCATAGACAACAGAGGCCCTCTGCATATTGTCAACAAGTAAAGAAAATCAATAATTCAAAACTTTTTCTAACTCCTCAAGAAGTTTCTCTACCAGAAAGCCAATTCCATGTACCTGAACAGTGAACCCCTGAAAGTATAATCCAAATCCTACTGAAAAGGGTCCTCATCCACATGAAATAACCATGACCTCCTCCTCTAATTTCATCAATGGATCACTTAGAAGTGAAATAATTTCTACTAAATTGATGTCTAATTAAAGATCTAAGTAACCTTCCCTTGTAAAAACTAGCTTATCCCTAAGGGTAGTTGAACTTCCAAGTCCTATAATGTCAAGGCCCCATGCTAATCTCAAGAATAAATTGTCATGTTGATATTACACCACTCTGGTCATAACGGACTTCGCAGTGTTCTTATACTGAGTCCTCCTTTTCGTTCTATAATTGTACTCAATCCTAAGCAACAACAGGGAAAATCTACATTACCACATATTGAAGGCCTCAACAATCCTCCACATGTCAAGCCCAAAATCAACTAGATCACTCACTGACATGTCCCCGTTCATCGATAAGTGGAATGATATATCAACCAATTATATTCTTGGATCCCATGACCAAATCAAGATTTCATAACTCGAAACCCATCTGTGCCTCCCCTCTAATCCCTATATGCAATCAATAGATGGACACCATGTATTGATAATTAACCTGGTTCATGCTAAACATTCTTTCCCCTTCGATATCACACCAATAAATCTATTGTCATGTCTCCTAATGATGTGCCCCAATACTACCTGGAGCCCCATCTATCGTACCTCATTCTCATGTTATGACATGGAACATCTCAACGAAAGCATATCATGTATCTCCCTCGAGATATTCCCTCTAAGTGTGAACTTTGGGTTGGAACATATGCTAACTTTGTAGTAGATCATGCCATCCCTAAGCCTGTATCCATCATCTCGCATACCAACCATATTCCTCAACTAGAAACCCCCTCTCCTATCCATCATGTTATGTATCTCATCCAACTGTCTCAAGAGAGCCTCCCACCTCCCACTTCTCATTATGAGAGCATCAAGGTATAACAACAAAATCCTCTGTGACTATAAGAAATACAAAATATATATAGGTGTGTGAGTCCCTAAGTGTATGATCAAGAAATTCTCATTCATCCTCTCATTGATCCTAAGTAAGCTAAACCCAATGCTACGCCTGACATCCTTTTCAGGAAATATTCTTGAAGACAATACTCTAAGATCTCACTGTGTAACACCATACACCACTGCATGCAACGATGTATACCTTCACTTCTCTACATGCCACGATACATCATAGCATGTACACCACTAGGTATCTTCGTCTACTGTTGTGTCGCCCTACACCAATTGGTATCTTGTATGTTCCAATTTCTCATCACTTCACTAGTGAATCCACTATGGTGTAGACCACCCTTCCTAATCCACCTTGGTAAACCTGAGTGGAAAATATCCTCACGTGTGAGTGGGGTTATTACTACTGCACTAATCCTCGGTGGCTTTTTTGTTCAGTACATCAAGAGAAGAAAATTGTCTCTATACAAGGCCCTTCTTGGTGGCACACCAATGCCATCCCATCTAAGTAAACCCTACTAGGGAATCTAGACCCACTTACAACCACATACACGATCGATGTGCCAATACATATCCAAGAATTTTCATATATCCCTGTCAAACCAAGTCACTGCTAGCACCAACTGAAAATCTGATGGAAATTTCAAGGCATGTGTGCACTTAGTCACTGGAATAACCACCCCGTCTGTGCTATAGCCATCTTGTATTTTCGACATATGATCGGAAATCCCACTTGGATCCCAATGTCAACCTGGCTCTAATATCCACTCCACTCATGTCAAATGAACTTGGATCAGAGATGGATGTATCCTTGTATGAAATATATTTGTCTCCACGACCCATGGATGCATAATAAAAAACCTTTAGGACACACCTCTCCACTCATGCTTGTTCATAGGGGTGATTCTCATGTTCTAATATCACAAGAGGCTCCATTATCAAACCATAAGTGCCCCTAACATCCTCTTGTGTGATGGTTTCCATGGAATAATATGCATAACTCAACGCCATACAAATGTGATCAACTCACAACTCTAGTTCTTGAAGGATCATCTAGGTACTCTCCAAGTAGTCCTGGGTAGTCTTAAGCTCATTTCTAATCCTGTCAACTTCCTCCTCTTTCCCTACTGGTGCATCCTAATATATCTCAACAAGCATGAGTAGATGATCTATGTCTGAAAGGATGTGTAGGTATTTAGATTTCATCTCTACCAATGCCTTTCTAAGAGTCTAAAAATGTCCAAGTGAAGGCTATCCTCACAAATTTTCACGTTTCATTGCACTTCTCCAACAATAATCTTCCACCAATGCATATGTATCATCATAACGCCTCGTGGATACCATAATATTTTTGTGCTCATATTCAATTGATTTTCCAAGTTATGGGCACAAATAAGCTTATAAGAAACATCTGCTTCATAAAAGAAATCAGCTAATGGGTTTGAGTTCACACCGCTGACTACCTATGCGTTATCATCTTTGCACACCTTCGGATTGAGAACTAGTGTGGTATTTATCCCAAACAAAGGATCATTATCATTTATCATCAAAACAAAAGTGGCCTTGTGATTTTCCTTGTACTCATCATCTAACTCAACAATATTGCTAAGTATAGCAGGCATTTCGTAGAAAGTTTTTACTCTCCTTCATCCCAAACCCTTGTACAAACATATTGGAGTAAACTTGGGCTAGAACACCTACAACAAGTATCAGTTCTCCGAAGTTGTCTTGGGAGGTTTGAGCATCGCCCTCACCTTTAATCATTGTTTCTCCTACACTCATAGCATTGGCATGGGTATTTTATTCAACAATTGTGCTCTTTTTATCTTCATCATATAAATATCTACAACTTACTTCTTTCTTTGTCATCCATGCTCTAATTTTCTCTATCATCATTGTGAAATTTCCATTATATTCTTCAAAATTTTGAAGGACTTCTAAAAATTCTTCTTGCAACAACTAATTCCAAGGCATTTTTTTCAATTAAACCCCTCAACTTCCCTCTGACTCTGGTCTTGGAATTTTCACCTTGATTTAGACCCACCATTAGCCAAAATAATGCTCTGATTTGGTAACTTCTCTTGTACGTGATTTATTTATGGTCTTCCAGTTTCATAAAAAAGATGATATATATTTCCCTTTAAACCACAAAAATTTCCAAGACCATTCTCTAATACTGCTATAAGATACACCCTTGCAATACCTTCTAATTCCCCCCATTGTTTTCTAAGTTTTGTCTAAGTTTTCAATGTGTCATTTCTTCAAACAGTTTACATACCATTAGTTGTAGGTGTATTTTTGGTATACTTTTAACATCAATATGTAATTTCTACTAAACCTAGAATTAAAACATCGACGATATAATAGCAATAAATCACCTTTTGTTCATTGAACATAACCTAGAACTATAACAATAGTAGATGTAAGGGAGTTCAATCATTTAATTAACTCAATTTTAGATATTACAATGAACAATGTGATAGAGGAACATAGTGTTGGAAATATCGAGTCTGTTGAATCAATATTTCACTTCAATTAGTTAATTTTAACTTCACATGTCATTAATTATCATTAATATTAGTTCAAGACATAAATTAGCAACACCATTCAACAATGCACAACATCCAAGACAATACACAAGATATTCTTAGGTGGAAACCCTTCCAGGAGAAAAACCCTTGAAAGCTTTTAAAATAGGTTTTTAAGATTACATCAACAAGAAGCTCCAACTTCTATGGCTCTCCAAAAATAACTAGAAGGAGGCTCAAACCCATTATTTACCACCTCCAATTAAAAGGATGTTCCAATGCTCTGATTGCCAGCTCCAATTGGAGGGATGCTTCAACGCCCCCATTTTATCAGTTATCACTAAAAGGATGCTCCAACACCCTACATAGGCTTTAACCTCCAATGCCTTGCCACCCACCACCAGTGGGTGACCCTTACAGGATAATTTTTCTCCTAGATTTGTCTTCAACCAATAGCCACCAACGCATTGCAGCCACAATATAGCTCAATGTGCCACCATTCTCTGCCACATGATCTAGCCATTATGTGCCCTTGCCCATTTGTTATGATCGTATGTTTGAAGTCAGGTATTCTAACCCTGAAGGTATGGCCTTTCATTATGAAATTGGGTGATTTTGTTTACATATCTTGGACACATTTGGACATGGATTAGTGGGGCAATTCAGTAGAAAGAATGGGCTTGGTCTGTACCCTTGTTCCCTTGTCCCAACTTGGTGGTTAATCTTGTATCCTAATCATGTGGTATCTCCTTTATTGGCTATTATCTTTAGGAGTGTCACTACATGGGAAACTCTTATTTTGGTTACGTGGTCCCACTTCTCAACGCCATATATATCACTCCCCTCTACTCAGTATAACCTATTTTCACACTTTTCCCATCTAGGGTCTCATTTTTCTATTGGGTCCACAAGGCATTAGCCTCCACCCCCCCCCATTTTCCACACTTTCGGTCAGGCCTTGGATGATTCCCCAAAGGTTGATGCAACTAAAAGAAAATTAAAAGCATGATTTGGCCACTTACAGTAGGAAATGTACAACAAAATGCAAAAGATGTTAGGTGTGTGTTATATTTTTTCCATGACTAGTCGCACGCGTGTGGGGGGGGTGGGGGGGGGGGGGAGGGGGGATCATGGGAGGGGTAATATCCCCCTTGTTCGTTGCGTCGAGCGCAGTAGGGGTCACAGGGGGGGCACAACCACCCCTGTCAGGGGGTTTCAGGGGGGTGGTAGCCCCCTTGTAGAGGGTCTGGGGCAGTTCCCTGGGAAAAAAAAAAATAGACCCTATATTAGGTGGGTAGACCTACCTAAGGTTTTGTGTATGGGTTTTTCATATGGTTTTGGGCATGATTGTTTTTTTCCCATGGTATTTTGTAGATCCGGTCAAGCGAAATATGGTTATGTTCTAATCCAGGATTAATGGATTGGGGTTTATGAATTCTTCTGCATATATATATATATAACATTGAAAGGAATATAATGAAAAATCAATCTGGTAATCCTAATTTTTGGATCCATGGGAAAATATTTGTGTATTTGTTTTGTGTTTTTCGCCATTGTATATTTTCTATTTTTAAGAATTTGTTTGCAGGTAATTTCTATATAGGGTTAAAATCTACAAAAGATGGTCGGGATATAAGAATTTAGCATGTGAGAAAAAGCCAAACATGATCTCTACCCCCTATCATTATGGTCATCACCCTAGTTCTTAGGGCCTCTATGTGAGCTCCCTGCATCATTACGAAACACATGATTGTCCCAACCCATGGTGGGTGATGAACTGCCCAACCTTAAGGGGGTATTCATTGCTTTATCATAAGCATCATGCTCTCATTCCCTGGAGCCCCAAGCAAATAAAATAAACAAAAATAGATAAAATAGAAAGGAAATATGAAGAAGGGTGGAAAAACAAAGGCCAGGCTAACTCATGTACCACAATTTCTCCCTCCTACATCTATATACCCATGTGTGGGCTTCCCTCATTGTAGCTACCCTTATACCATGGCATGTGGCATGGATCCTTCCCTATTGCCCCACTCTGTTCCACCATCATTTCACATGGCACTTGCAATTTGACATATGTACCTTGGACTTGTCACTCCCTTAGAGATTGAAACCAACTAATAGGGTCCTTTATTAACCTCTCACCTTGAGCAAGGAAACACCTATATCTTCTAAAGCCAATTTAGAAGGGCATGCCACTATGAAGTGTCCACTTTTTCCCCTAGTTTGCAATCTTTTTTAATCAATTTATCTAATTAATTCTTGTACTGGAGACACATTGGATCTTATATAGAATTGCAGGGGGGTCTTCATCTTGGGCTTGGCCTCCCAATACAGTATCCATACCTTCCAGAGTGTCATTATGGCACTTGTAGGGTGACCATTGAGAGCCATGGGCCTCCATCACAAAAGAGAATTGATTTCCATGCCATGGGATTCTATAGCACCACTTATTACTTGTTCATGCCCTAGTCATATAGATATGATGATGCACTTCGTCCACATTGCCCATTTGGCTACATACTTGCACCAGACATTTGGCAATTGATCCAGGGCCCAAATGGGTGTTTCATCTCACCTAGGGAGACATGGGAGGGATTTTATCGTCTTTATATCCCTTATTGGTAGAGAATCGAATTGTTTGATCCAGATGGATACCCATGAGACCATTCATTGTGCCCCTCAGCCACCCCCTTGGTCACCATTTTGGGAGCCCTCCTCATCATGGCACTTAGAGGACTCATTTTGGCTCTCCAATGGACCTTTTTACTATTATTCTATCATTTTCAACCCTCTTGGATGGCTCATCATCCACTTTTGAGATATTTAGTGGACTTGTCACCAAAAATTAGTGTTATTTGAACATTAAAGTATCACTAGGGGATTAATTCGTCCAAATTAGGATAAATAAAAAATCTTAAGACCTGTATAAATAAGAGAGAGACTCATTCGCTAAAATCATCACGCTTGGGATTTTCGTTAGCCTCTTTAGAGGATTTCTACTTGCAATTTTTGGAGAGAATTTGGATGTTTTTGGGATGCACTTTGATGTATGGATATATTGTTATCTTTATGGAGCTTCTAAAGGCATTACTGATGTAGGATATGCTTCATATTGTCTAGTAAGTGCCTTTTATTGTTGAATATATTTATGTAAATGTCTAATGCATGGAATTATTTCTCATAGCGAAGATACATGCCCTAATTTACTTGATATGGTATGAAATTTTGATCTTGGGAAGTTTTGCGTGTTACTCATTGATGATATGAAATGAATGTTCCTAGTGGAAAATTGGCATAATTTGTCCATGGAACTCCATTAATTAATGAAAAAAAAAGGTAATTCTTGAAATGGGTGGTTAGGAGTTCCTCTTTTAGCCTCATTCAAGGTCAATTTAGCCTACTATTAGCACCCATGACTCCATGCTCTCAATGGTCTAAGAACTAGTCAAGTTCCTTGGTCGTCACCCTTCTTTTTAACCATTTTTCCTTCATCCTTTTATTTTCGACCTTTCAATTAGACGACCTTGCTAGGGAATCATGTGAAATATCTTATAGGGATTATCCTTCAATCCCATTTGGAATAACTCTTGTGTTGGTGTATCTCTTAGGGATCCTCAAGGTTTCACGTAATTTTGACGATTCATTTTTTAGGAAAACCAAGCCCTAGCTTGAATTTTGAAATGTAACCTTAAACATCACAGTGAATGGTTTTCTCCAGGGTTATCCTCCATCAAATTTTGATTATTTCTAAACACTTAATTTGTCCTAGATTGACCTAAATCCCTCATTTTAGGTGGTCCTTTCATGATAAATCTTAAAACCCTAGGCCTTGCTCAAATTCCCCTAGGTCTCTCTTGTGGTCCCAAATATTTATATGATCACTATCTCACAAAACCTTAAGAGAGGTCCTTATTCCCTTAGGAATCCTTGATATAGGTGGATCCCTTGCATTCAGTATCTCTTCCTCCTAGGCCTAGGCCTCCTCATAGGCCTTTCTTGGAGAGCCTTTATCTTGTTTCTGAAACAACCAAACCATTATATGAGTCTCTCCTTATCCATTGATCCTATTATTTTAGTGATTTATATTATATTGGGACTCCTTCCATTGGTGAAAGTCTGTAAAGATCAGGGAACATTGACTGAGGTGATAGTGGGTCATTGACCCATTATTGTCATTAGGTATACTATTTGTCCCTTTGGTACCCCTCCTAGGACACCTACTAGATTGTGTGGCAACATTTTTGGTGTTGTTGTCAGGGATATGAGAAGTGTGTCTTGTTCCCTTACGAAATCATTGATATATCTTTTGGTGTTTCCATTAGAATAACTAGGGCCTAGTTCTTCATCGGAATTTAAGGTCAATGCGTGTAGGGTGAAGCAATCATCTCTCTAGGCATCTCTCATTTCACCCTGGTGACTCCTATATAATTTACATGTGTATCCTAATAGGATGTATTTCTTTGATGAATTTCCCTCCTTGGGAATCACTAGAATCCCTGGACACCCTAATCATGTCACCTGGAAAATGGTGTGTGGGGTGCCCATGTTTGATGGTGATCCTCTCTTTGATATTAATCATGTAGAAAGATTTGTTGCACATGCTTCAAAGGCTGAAGTGGTTCACTAAGATGTCCTTATAATGTTATTCATGAGATCCTTCCATGGTCATAATTCATGGCTACATAATCATGAACCTATGAGAATCTCATATATTGAGGAATTATTTGATGGATTTATTAGACACTTTAAAACATGAACAACATTAGACATTCAAGAGGAATCCATCATTGAGCATCAAGAAGACCTTGGAAAATATGATCCCACAACCCCTTCAGACATTGATATCCATGATTACTTACATATTGAAGAGGGGAATGGGAGGTTCATGGGCACCATTTTGATAAGGACCCTATCTATGAAATCGATGATGATGATATCAATAGGACCCTTATATTTCCTCACAACCTTGGGGATGTAGTTGAGTTTCATGTGGCCCCTTTCCTCAACCCTTCCTACCCTGTCAATAAAGAATCCTCTCTCTCCTTAAGTATGATCATCATGGGAAACTTACTTGTTGTTTCTCTCCGTGTTATTAGTCTCCCTTTCCTTTCGACAATGACCTTATGGTGGCCATAAAGCACGATATAAATGATGGTGATTGTGATGAGGATGATATGCCCGAGGTTTTCATTCATCAAAAATTTGTGAGCTTAATTATTGATATCTCTATCTTTTGGTTGGAACGCGGGATCCCATGGAGCAGATTGCATCCCTTTACTCCCTCTTCAACCATGATCCTCCAAATGTGGACATTTTATTTTCCCACCTCTCACCCTTTGTGACCTTCCATATAGCCATTTCTACCTTTTCCTTTGGATCTATTGCATGAGTAATAAAAGGAGAAATTGTTCTCATATTGAATGGATGATATGTTGGTTGCATTGGGTTTATGATTACACTTAGTGCTTGTATGATATAATATCCATATTATAGTAGGATGCATTGTATATTGGTTTTTGCATTAGAACTAACATCATATTATATTATCATGTTAGATTAGGTGCATTTAGATTAAAATTACATATAGAATTATATTTTATTGCCTATTTATTTTATGGCCTAACAAAAGTATATGTGATCAAAGCATGCCATAAAAACATGCTACCCCATGTGCTTAAATATTTGATGTGTAGGTAATAGGTATGTGTTCCCAAGAGATTGTTGGTGTTATCATGACCTCCCCATTCGAGTGCATGGTTTGTGCACTCTACTGAGAGCTCATGTCCCAGTTGGAGCCAAATGTTACCCACCACCAATGAGTGACCCCTATGGGAGAATTTTTCTCTTAGATTTGTCTTCACCTGACACCCCCTTCCAGTCATCAAATAGCTCGATGTGCCACCATTCTCTGCCACCTGAGCCAGCCATTATGTGCCCTCACCCATTTTTTATGATTGTATGTTTGAAGGTGGGCCTTCCAACCCCAGAGGTATGGATTTTCATTATGCAATTGGGTGTTTTTGCTTGCTTATCTTGGAAATATTTGTACATGGATTAGTGGGGTAATTTGGCAGAAAGAATGGGATTGGCCTATACTCTTGTTCCATTGTCCCAACTTGGTGGTTAATTTTGTATCCTATTCCCTTGGGATCTCCTTTATTGGCTACTAGATTTGGGAGTGGCACTACATGGGAAACCCCGATTTTGGTTATGTGTTCCTGCTTCATGACACCATATATCTCACTACCATCTGCTCATTATAACCCATTTTCACACTTTTCCCATCCACATCCACATTTTTCCATTGGGTCCATAAGGTGTTAGACTCCCCCTCCCCTTGTCCACTCTTTGGATCGGTCCTTGAATGATACCCCAAAGGTTGTTGCAGCTAAAAGAAAATTAAAAACATAATTTGGCCACTTACAACCAGAAATGTACCACAAAATGCAAAATATGAATGAGATATAAGAATTTAACGCGTGGGAAAAATCCAAACATGATCTCTACCCCTTATCATTATGGCCATCACCCTAGTTCCTAGGCCCCCTATTTGAGCCCCTTTCATCATTAAGGAACCCATGATTATCCCAACCCTTGGTCAAAAATGAATTTCCCAACCTTAAGGGGGTATTCATTTCTTTATCATATGAATCATGCTCTCATTCCCTAGACCCTCAAGCAGTTAAAAGAAAGAAAAACTAATAAAAGGAAAAAGGAATATGAATCTGGGTGGAAAAACAAATGTCGAGGTAATTCATGCACCGTGATTTCTCCCTCATACATCTATACAACCCATGTGTGGGCTTCCCTCATTGTAGCTACCCTTGCACCATGGAATGTGGCCTAGATCCTTCCTTGTTGCCCCACTCTTTTCCACCATAATTTCACATGGCACCTTCCATTTGACGGATGTCCTTGGACCTGTCACTCCCCTAGAGGTTGAAACCAGCTAAAGGGTTCCTTTATAATCTATATTCTTGAGCAAGGAAACACATGTATCTTCTAAAGCCAATTTGGAAGGGCATGCCACTATGAAGTGTCCACTTTTTCCCCTAGTTCGCAAGCTTATTTACTCAATTTCTCTAATGAATTGTTGTACTGGAAGGTGAGGAGACATATTGATCTTATATCAGATTGTAGGTGGTTCTTAATCTTGGTCTTGGCCTCCCTATATGGGATCCAATCCCTCCAGAGGATCATGATGGAACTTATAGGGTGAGTGTTGCGATCCATGCACCTCCACCACGACCAATAATTGATTGACATACCATGGGATTATTCAGTGCCACCTATTACTTATTCGTGCCCCAGTCATACAGAGATGATCATGCACTTGGACCACATTGCCCAATCGGCCACATACTTGCACTTGACACTTGGCGGTTGATCTAGGGCTCAGATGTGGGTTTTTTCTCACCTAGGGAGACACAAGAGGGATTGTATCATAATTCTATCCATTATTGATGAAGCATCAAATTATTTGATATAGTTGGAGACCTTGAGACCATTCATTGTGCTCCTCAACCACTTGGGAGAACCACAATTTTTTGTCTTGGAAACCAAGGGGCCATCCCCTTGGTCATCATTTTTAGAGCCCTCCTCCTCATCATGTGGTATGTAACCAAATCCCAAAACGAAATAAAAGATAGGTCAACGACTTGAAAATTAGCCACTTCGAGAGGGAAACCTTTACATCACATAAATGAAAAAATCTTGGATGATACAAATGACAAGAACTTATTGGTAAATATAGGAGTCTAAGTGGTCACAATATAATCATACCCTACATAACAATAATAATGTAAGGGAAAAACAATAACAATAGTGGGTTTCTATGGGGCATAACAATAATAATATGGCGGTTGGGAACAATAATAACAATAAAGGGGATACACTAACAATAACAATAAGGAATCTACACTAATATTATAGGGACCTAGCATGCCCCTCTCCTTAAAAAAAGTGTTGTCCTCAACACTTGAGTAGTTTTGGATGCTTCTGCATAAAATTCTCATTTTCCCATCTGGATTCTTCAGTGAGTAAGTTCTCCCACTTAATGAGATACTTTGAAATTGATCGATTTTGTAGCTATTAGGTTATTGTTTCCATCAATTCTTCAGGATCCAAGATGATTTTTCCTTCTTCATCAAGTTTTGTCAATATTTTTTAAATTGGGATCTTGTCACCGATAACCTTCTTCAAGCATGAAACATCGAAAACCGGGTGTACTTGAGAATATGCAGGAAACTCCAATTTTTATACCATAGTACTAATGTTTTGCAACACCCTGTAAGGACCATAGTACTTGGGTGATAATATATTATCATTCTTAGCATTTTTTTGTATGGTTGTAGCCATAAAAATACCCATTCGCCTACATCAAAACTTCTTTCACTGCGATGTGGATATGTGGGTTGTTTCATTCGATTCTGCACCAGAGTGAGGTTATCCTTTAAGACTTGGAGAACTTGTTGTTGATGCTTAATGTGATTTTACATTGCTTGAACCTTCGAATTTTCTCGTAAAGATGGTGTGATAGACAGTGGATGATATCCATAAAGTGCCATAAATGGATTCAATTTTGTTGCAGTATGGAAGGAAGTGTTATACCACCATTCAACGAGAGGTAACCACTTTACCCACTATATGTGTTTATCATATACAAATCAATGAAGATATCCTTCCAAATATTTGTTCAGTATCTTAGTTTACCAATCAGATTGAGGATGCTAAGATGAGCTATGAGAAAATTGAGTACAAAGACAAGAAAATAATTCCATCAAAAAAATTCTAGTGAAAATGCGATCTTTGTCACTTACAATCATCTTTGGGTTTCCATGTAGCTTTGAATTGTTTCCAGAAATGAAGTAGCAATTATATTGGCTTTAAAAGGATGAGATAATGCACAAAAGTGTACATACTTGGTAATTCTATCAATTACCACCATGATGACACTCTTTCCTTTAGAATTCGGTAAACCTGTGATAAAATCCATTGGGAACTCCTCCCAACAGTGACTTGGAATGGTTAAAGGATATAACAGAGTCGGGGTCTTAATTGTCTCAACTTTATTTTGTTGCAAACCAAACATTCTACCACAAATTTCTAAATATTAGATTTAAGGCCATCCCAAAAAAATCCCTTCTTGACCCTATGGTAAGTTTTTAAAAATATTGAGTGTCGTCCTAAGGGGGAGGTGTGGAGTTCCAAAAGAATATTTTGTTGAGTTGGGAATTCTTACATAGATATAAGTAATATTTTTACCATAATGTGTCATTTTTTCTAGATGAATGTACTAGGATCTTGCTACAACTTTTGAATGAGTATCATACCTCTTCATCATTCTTCCATTCATCCCTTGCTTCAGTTTTCCAATCAGGTTCGATAATATAAATGGCAAAGGGAAATGCTTCCACGTCCTCGTCATTTCATGAGAGTGCATTTGCAATAACATTTTTCTTCTCTTTTTTGTAGATGATTTCAAATTCGTAAACCAACATATTTGTGACCCATTTTTGCTTCTATTCTGAAGATAATCTTTGTCCCAAAAATTATTTAAGACTATCATGATCTGTTTTTACCTTGAAATGTCTTCCCATTAGGTAACTTGGTCACCATTACCTTGGTGCATGTAGTATTGCTAACATTTCCTTCTCATAAATAGGTTTGTGTAAATACTTTCCCCTGATTGAACGGCTTTCAAAAGAAATGGGTCTTCCTTCTTGCATTAAAATAACACCAATTCCATTTCCTGAAGTATCACATTCCACAATAAAGGATTTTGTGAAATATGGTGTAGCTAAGACTAGTGCTTGGCTCATTTCCTCTTTAAGATGTTCAAAGGCCTTAGTTGCTTCTAGAGTCCAAGAAAATGCATCTTTCTTTAGTAATTTTGTTAGATGCACTATTATTCTTCCATAATCCTTAACAAACTTGCGATAATACCTTGTCAACCTAAGAAATCCTCGAAGATTATTTAGGATTGTGAGGATTTTCCATTCCTTAATGGATTTAATTTTGTTATGGTATACTTTAACACCCTCATGAGATACAATATGACCCAAATATTCCATCTCTTGTACTCCAAAGAAACATTGGAGGTTTTTGCATATAATTCTTTCTCCAATAGTTTGAGCACCCTGTTAACATATTGAACATGATCCTACCAAGACTTGTTGTAGAGTAGTATATCATCAAAAAAATACTAACACAAATTTTCTAGGGAAGGGTTTTTAAATGGAATTCATCAAACCTTGAAATGTGGAAGGTGCATTAGTTAGGCAAAAATGCATGACCAAAAATTCATAATGACCCTCATAAGTTCTAAATGTTGTTTTCAGAATGTCTTTACTCATCATTCTAATTTGATGATATCCTGAATGAAGATCCAACTTGGTGAAGTAAATTTATCCATGTAATTCATCCACAAATTCATCACTGACAGGAATGGGAAATTTGTCTTTAATAGTGAGCTTGTTGAGATCCCTATAATATGGACACATACACCATGATCCATCTTTCTTGTGCACCAATGCTACTAGAGCAGAGAAATAACTTTGGCTAGGTTGAATTATATTGGCCTCTAGCATTTTTGTAACCATACGTTCGCTTTCACTCTTTTGGGCATATGGATATATGTAAGGTCTAATGTTTGGAGGAACACTTCCTAGAATCAAGTGAATAAAATGATCATAATCACTAATAAGTGGGATTCTTTTGGGAGTCTCAAATACCTTAGAATGATTATCCAAGACTTTTTGGGGATATGGAGAAATGCATGATTTCAGTGTTTGAACCTCTAGTGAGAATAATTGTGTAATTACACCCCGTTCATTTAAATCCTTTTCACGCCATTAGAGCTAATTCTATTCCTTGGTTTCCCTGCGATACCCCTTAATTCAATTTCCTTTCCTTCCTAGGAAAATTTCAAGAAAATTTCTTGAAAATTAAAACATTAGAGAAATTTTGAGGTCAAAAATGGGCCTCAAAACAAAAATGTACAACAAAAGTCAACTTTATAAGAACCAGTAGGATTTAATATGATGATGTCAACCATGGAGGGTGATTCACCAATTTTGGAGTAAAAAGGTAATAAAAAAAAAAAATTAAAAACTATTTTTTTCAACTCGTATTTTCAACTTATCTCCCTAGGATTTTACTCAAATTTCGAGAAAGAGCACTTGTTGGATTTGGAATTTAATTTTGCATCCAAGGAATTCCCATGTTGCATACTTTCGATGGACCCTACTACATGAAAATTTCAAAATACATGAAAAAATGTGATTGCAATCATGTTTTTTCATGTATTTTTCATTTCTCGTGTAGTAGGGTCCATCGAAAGTATACCCTAATCCTATAAAAGAAAAATCAAAATTATTTGGATGGTGACTTATTTTCAATAAATGGGATTAATGTTGGGTTGAAGGTTGTGCAGACTTAAATAAAGCTTTGTGTCGTCAGTGGGACCCACCGGCGAAAAGAAAAGGTTAATGATTGGGAAAGTTTAAAGCGCAATGTCGCTAGTGCCATCGGGCCTACCCCATTGGAGAAAATGACAACACAAACAGCGCAGAGGTTATCAACGTTGGTGCCCCCATAGAAAGTTTGGCGGAAAGCAACCTTTTAGTGATCAAAAATCATGATCATTTACAACACCACCAACTAGTGGGATCGCTTACCACTGTGAGTGCTCTCATGGGCAGTAAGTGGATTCCATTGGATTCTACGGAAAGCGAGCATCTTTTAACAGGTTAGTGAGATTAATACCATGTCACTCGACACCCCATGTCATCCTCCCCACGTCATCATCCCCATGTTACTAGTACGATATCATGTTGTACATTTGTCCCATCCACATTAAATTTCATTTTTCCCTCATTTTTTCCTTGTTTACCCATAAAACCTCGCTTTTAAGCTCATAATTTGTTTATTTAATGTTGGTGTTGGAGTGTACCAAAGTACACCTATGACAGCCAGCTTGTCAATTTCAAAGTCCAACATTAGCTTAAGGTTACTAGGTATTTATCCATCATGTACACTTGTTCAATTGTTCAAAAATGTCAAAGAAAGTCTCTATGATGGGTTCTGCAACCCATGTTCCTCTTATGGACACTGAAAGTGATATTCATGACCCTTGTCTGCACATTAAACCTGATGGAAATGCATCAGAACATTCTCGTTGGTCAAATAGATTCCTCTGTACATTTTAGAGTTGTAAAGTCGGGATTAGTTTTTGCAATTGTCCCGCGGGCTTTTTTCTTCACAGAATTTATCAATTGGCTGACTTCTTATCTTTATCCCTAGAAATGTTTTGTGATGAATTCACTGGGGGAGAATATTTTCCAATTTTTTTCCCTATTAATTCAGCAAGCCCTTGATTTTCCACACTCTGATTGTTATACTTTTTTTTTCTAAAGAAACACTAGTATCTAGTTTCCAAACTTGTCTAGAGGAGATTATGCCAAATTTTCTTTCCATCTTAGGCCAGTTTGACACATTTTTTCTCTATAACTAACTGTGTTTACCCTAAATAGTTTTGTTGAAGATGTTCAACCAATTTTTCAAGTAATTTCCAAGATTTTGGGGAAAGAAAATACTTCTACTATTGATCATGTAGTTCTAGGAATGTTTAATTTGTTCATGCAACCTAAAGTGACTCTTGATATACCAACTTTTTGTTAGAGTTTAGTGAATTCTC
Source organism: Pinus taeda (assembly GCA_000404065.3). NCBI lineage: Eukaryota > Viridiplantae > Streptophyta > Pinopsida > Pinales > Pinaceae > Pinus > Pinus taeda. Next base: position 63,763 of record APFE030492167.1, on the reverse strand, counting down.
AATTTTCAAACCTAAATCTTATTGGTTGCTTGAGATTCCCATCTCTTTTGGTTTATGTATTCCTCTACATTCATGTAGAAAGATTGATGCATTTGGGCTTGAACATAATGGCATCTCATAAAAGAAAACAATCAGTGGTGAATTGGACCACAATTGTACGAAGTCACCCTAACTATGAGGGTTTTCCATATTTCATTGCCTTTTTTATGTCAGTTGTATATTTTAACATAAACAACTAAATTCCACCATGCCTCTTGTCAAAATCCTAGTCCTTTTTATAGCTCAGGAAAGATGTCGAAGTAGGAGCATGGTTTTAGTTTGAATATTATGTTGAAATTAGATTGTATGGAGCAGAGGTTGCCGCTTATAAACTCCCATATTTTGTACCAATGAGACTATTTGCATTGGAATTCATTAGAAAAAAGTTTAAATTAGATCAAATTCATTTTGTATTAGCAAAGAAGGGGTAATTGTTCAAGTTGCCTAAAATTGTCTGGCCTTTTATTGTAAATAATAGGTAAGCTATGGAGGAAATAGATAAAATGATTCAAGACATCTACTTTAAGAAAGGATACAAATGGTCATATGATCCTCATAAAATTATTTCAAGAAGAAAGGTGAAGAATTCCTATTCTCCATACATTCATGAATCAAGGCCTGAGATAGAAAAATTGGCTAATGGTGGTCAATTTGAAGCACAGAAGGGGATGAAGGTTGAAACTCCTCACCTTACAGAGAAAGGATTTAAGAAAGAAATTGAAGAGGTCATTGATCTAGACAAATAAGCCAGCCACAGTTTGAGAAATCAAAATTACATGGAAAGGGAAAGGAATCTGAGCTTGTGGTAGAAAGTTCCTCTTCTTCAATTGGTTTTCAATTACAGTTAGGAGAATTGAGATGCACACCTTATCCTATCCCTGAAGGAGCTGAACAAACCTTTATTACCACTTGGAAGAAGTCATATGAACGAGTTGAAGATAAGAATAAAAATATTATGGAAAATGTGGCTTATCAGCTTGAAGCTCAATCAGTACTAGAGTATCATATTGGATTACTGTCAGCCATGGATTTAGAAAGAAATCAACTCAAACTTTATTTTTCTCATCCTTCTACTTTGATAGTTTCTTCTGCAACAGGATTCAAAACTATAAACTTAACTGTGGATGCAAGGGATATTCCATTTCCTGATAAAATCAATCTGCACAGGAAAACCGAGGAACTTATTTACAGTGATTTAAGAAAGGCATCATTGGCATAAAATAAAACAAAATCTTCATTGGGGAAGGTAATAAATCAATTAAAATTAGAAAATTCCAATTCTATAATTTTGCATACCCAAAATAAGGAACTCAAGAAGTTAATTTTCAAGCTTGGAGTAAACATGGAAGATAAATTTGTTGTTCAAAAACTTTTACAGAGGGCGGAATCAGAGATTCAAGTATTGAGGAAGAAGTTGAAGCTTCCTACAATTGAACATGTTATGGCTCCAGATGTGGCTCACGTTGAAAAAGAGAAGGAACTCATTTACTTTGTTCATAGTACCTATAAGTTTTAATCAAATAACCTTAAAATTGCACTCCATTTTTCCACACATACATACATTCTCTAAGTCTTTCATGCATCCTACTAAGGTTTAAATAAAATATTATGTAGTTGCATCCTTATTTTCTAAACCTTTAATTTTTCTTTCTCTCGCCCTGCTACAACTTTTAATCAATTTTCATAGTCAGTGAGGCCATGCTAAGAAGTATTTCTATTTCAAGAAATTTTCCTCTGCATTACCAATGAAAATCGTCTTTGAATAATCATAATGGGACAACAAACAATATTTATTATGTTTTGAATAGATGTCCTAGGCAATTACCTCTTCTCAGCCATAGGTTGTCTCTAGGGTTACAACATTATATATAGGAGTCTATGGGGTGACAATATAATCAAAGCCTATATAACAATAATAATGTAAGGGCAAAACAATAACAATAGTGGGATTTTATGGGGCAAAACAATGATAATATGGGGGTTACATGGGCACAACAATAACAATAAGTGGGCTACACTAAAAATAACAATATGAAAAATCCAACTATCAAAGTAGCAAAATTTGGCCTCACTCACAGCACGAGCCATCAGTCAACAAATATTAGAAGAATAAATCTCAAGCCTCTCTATAACTCTATGTTTCTGTGTCTAAAATTTTTATATGCTCTGTAAATGTAAATTCGTGTTGCATCAGTTTGTCTGAATATATAAGGAAAATGCTATAGGAAATCTTAGAATCCATGGAGGTCACGCGTGGAATTTAGAGACTATACTCCCTCTCTTTTGCTTCGTGTTTTCCTACCTCCAGTATGCTTTGATATAATGGGAGAAATCTCCCTTCTTTCTTTTTGGAATAGAAAAACCAGTAACCGACTTTGTTAAAAAAAAAACAATATGGAATCTACACTATTATTATAGGGACCTAACATCATGGCACTTAGAGGGCTCATTTTGATGATGTTGGAAGTCGGCCAACACAGGGAATATCCTTGGTATGAAGTCTTGACTAGATCTCACATTGTTTGGAGTAGAAGCCCCAACTGGGAAATAAGGCCAGTTTCCATTATCCTTAGGAATTTTCCTTCGCTACAATTATAAACATAAGAGATTATACAAACAATATTTGAAACAAGAAAGTTGACACAGTGAGGAATACAATTGCAATGTATATAAGGTACTTTCTCAGAAGGCGAAAAGAGAGAGTGGGCCTCTAGAAGAAAGGTAACAGTACTATCCTAAAAGACACATACAAGAGCATGGAAAGAATCATTGATTAACCTACAAAGTAGTTAACAAGATGACAACGATTATAAAAACAAGTAACAATAGAGATTCAACAAGATTCATACCAAAGCCAACAAAATAGTTCATTTTCATTAGTGTGCATTAGAATAAACACACACTGAAAACAATGAAATAAGAGTCTCACAATCATTCACAACATATGCATGAAAGTGTGTCAGCTCTGAGAGCTTCATATATTAAGTGAAAGTCCTAAGATACACAATTACAGTGTTTCCACAGTAGCCCCAATAGTGGAACATTAAGTCACCACTTGCCCCTCCAAAGAAAGATATTCTCTCTCATGCGAAGCTAGAGAAGCCAAGGTGAAAAGTCCAAAGTCTAAAGTCCCTTTGCCTAAGCTATGAGGGTTTATTTATAAAAAATGGGGTGACTTTCCACCTCCCTTGCAAATCTTGACCTTCCCTCATGACTGAGCTCCTATGTGGCTTTTCAAATTTTTATGTGACCTTTAAGATTCTACATGACTTTATTACTTACTAGTGACTTTTCACATTCCAGGTGTGACCCTTGGGCTTCCACACATTTTACATTTTATCATTCTTGGAAATTACATAATTACATTCCACAAGTGATGTGACAAAATACATTGACACATATGACCTTGTAATGACACCTTGAGAAGCCATAATTTGGCGATGGTAACATGAAACTTTATTTCATCAATGCCAATATCTTCTCCTTGATTCTATGAATTTGAATTATTCATGATGTAACTTTGATCAATCTTCATCTTTACCCTCTAAAGGGCCTAGGTGAGTATCAAAACATTCCAAGTCAGCTTGAGTTGCCACCTCTTGGTCTTGGTCCAATATTCCTTCATGTTCTTCATGATGGTTCCTCCTTTTGCTTCTTCTTCACAAGTACCTTCTTATAACATATCCTTGATAACCTCCCTTGAGAATCACCCTACCATGTTGAGATGATAACAACTACAAATTAATTCCACTCATGATAAGCCAACATCAATTTGAAAAGCATATATTCTACCTTTTCTTACTCATGGGAGATGTTGACTGTGATGGGACAATGGGAAAGGGTTTTGAGAGAGAGAGAGAGAGAGACTAGGAATTGCATAGTGGAGCTTCATAATGATTTAGGGATGACCTCGCTATCCACTAGAACTGCGCAATGCACATTAGGAAGCAATGAAAGACATAATATTATGTAGTGAGGGGTTTCAGTAAGCAGGGGAGATAGTACTAGCCATTATAACTATGGAATGCGTAGTGATTGAGGGGAAGGATCCAAGGATTGTGTAGTTAATGGATGAAGTGACCTAGAGGTGGACCTACTACCCACTAAAAACACATCATGCACAATAGGAGGGTCTCTTGATGAAATGTTTGTGTAGTGGACTGGTGTAAGTAGCTGAAAATTAGGTCATTGTACCTTAAGGATGCCCACTTCATCATGAAGGGGAAAGAGAATTTTGTATTGTATGTTTATCTTTATATTCCCACTATCCACTAGAACTATGCAATGTACAATGGAGGCAAAGTAGGAGTCATTGTTTGGTGTGGTGAGCAAGGGTAAGAAATAGAGACTTGAGAGACTGTGCTTCAGGATTTCACAATGTGCTTGTGAAGGAGGTTGTCCTTGGGATGGCGCAATGCATAATTGTAAGAGGTAAGGGATGCATCCTTGCTAGCTAAGAATGTGCAATGCGCTCATCCACTGGCTAGCAATTCATATGTGCAAGATGTTAGAACAAGGGGATCTCCAAAAATGGTTGTGTGTTGGATCAATGGAACAAAAAAGAACATGTGATATAAACAAGTTCCAAAATAGATTCAAACACATGTACACAACAAAACACAAGCAAAGAGCATTCATAGTACTCAAAATCCACATGCATACCTTGAAATTACAACAATGTGACACTTATTTCTAAGTGCGACAATTGAAGCATAGCTTTGTGACACTTAGAACACAAGTTATGACACAAGTGTCAACTGCAACCAAAAAATTTACTAAGCTATGGGAGAGTTTCTAGCACGTATTCTTATGATATATAATATTAACTAATGTATAATAGTGCGCTAGATTTGCCTCTAGTGGTGCGCAAAAGTGCAACACATGCAGGAGTGAAAACAATCAAAAGGGACACTTGTGATAGTAAGAATAAGTAAGAAAGACACTTGCAAAAGCTAAAGAAAGAAAAAATGATAGTTGCAAAAGTGAAAGAAAGAAAGTGACAAAAGTGATAGTTTCAAAAGTGACATTGAGGCTTATGAAAGCGAAAGCGTGCAAAAGTGATAGATGATAAAACTCACCCAAACGATGGTACATTTTCAACTAAGAGTGGGGGAGATTGTTACTTGAAATTACGCACTGACTGTCCACATGGATTGCCCAATCTTTATCCCTGTCAACTATGCAAGCACTTTCATTAGGAACTGCCCAATATCTGAGATTTACGCAATTCCTACCATTAAGGATTGCACAATCATTGTTACCAAGGATTGTGCAGACACTAACATCAAAGATTACACAATGCTTGCCTCCAAAGGATAGACATGGACTACTAAGCTTGTTATAATAAAGTGTGCTTTTGAAAGCGTCAAAATCTAAGCATGTGTGGGAAAGTGGCTTCAATATTTAAAACCTCAGAAGAAGACATGAACCTTATAAAATCATTAACCAATCATGAAGTGGCAATGAATAAATTGAGATGACATATCATAAGATCATAAGGAGGCTCCAAAATTCAAGTGTAGGAAATTGTTTAGAGGGTTTTTGTGTTGGCATTGACGTCAATAGTGTCTTGGTATTGTTCATCATATGCCTTATGTCAACCTGATGTTGTTGGTAGTCCTCCTCATGATTTGTGATGAGTGTGATGAGTGTTTGGCTTGGTGGTCTTGTTCGCTGGCATTGATGTCAACATGGTTATGACATGACCTAGTGCAAGAATGGGAGACTGAGTAGAGATGGCTTCAAGACGTGTTGTGTTGGTTTGTTATAGGTGATGCTACTACTACTTGTGTTGGAGGTTCCTCTATAGGTGTTGGAGGCAGTTAGATGACTTTATGCTACTACTACAGGAGTTGGAGACGTTGCTACAAGCACTGGAGATGTTACTACAGGTGTTGGAGGTGTTTGGATAGGTTGTTGTAATTATTTGAGGAGCTGGAGGTGTTGGTCATGATGAGGAGTTTCACAGAATAGGGTCTTCATGTCATTGACTTGTTACAGAGGTTCTTGGTCAATGTCATCAGTTGCAGACTTGTAACAAAGGCTTGGAGGTGTGATTTGGAGTTGATGAAGGTGTCCAAGAATTTTGGTAGAGATATAGACTGAATTGGTTTGAGTTTCTTATCCTCTATCCCAATTGCATGGAGACAAGCCTATGCATGCAGCTGAGAAGCAATCCTACGCATGTGGCCAGTTGATATGAGCTAGTGTTGTTCCTCCAATTGTGGTATAAAGTGTGTTTTTCTCTACATTCCCCGCACACGTGGATTGGTTATTTGTTTTTCCGTCTTCTCTTGTTTGATCCTCATCATGTAAAGTTCAAAAAAAGGTTATTGAACTTATAGAAGATGGTTAAAGTGAAGAATATCTTTCATGAAGTGGAGTTTGTGGTATGATCTAGTTAACGAGTTGAATCTAGATCAAATGAAGTGTATGTATAGAGTTTTTGGAGCCCAATAGTTCTTGGTAGTTATTGAGTTGAGCACCTCAGTTCTTCCATATATTGGAGAAATATCAATGAGAGTATGGTTGACTCTCTTGATGTGTTGAGTGAGTGAGAGATTGGAGGATTGTGTGCAAGTTGTGAGAGTTGTGTGATGCATGTTTTATAAAGTGGTTTGTAGGTGTTGTAGGTGTTGCAGTAGTTAGCTGAAGTATGTTTCAACCAATATTTTCTATAGCAAGTGAGGCGGTGAAATAGAGTTTGATTCTAGGAGTATTTGGAGATTATTTTCTCCTAGCATATTCTCCAGTTTATTGTTTATGTGCACTAGTCATTTGAGAGCATTTTTACTTTATGAAAGAGGGTCTTAGTTGATGTATTGATCATATTATTTTATGCAGTGTGTGGTGAGATTATGATGCATTTTGTGATGCAGTTTTGGGTTTTCATTATATGCTTTGAATATATGTTGTTGTGGTGTTCATGTTGAGCAATTCCTGGTTCCAGTTTGAAAATGTATGAAAGGAGAACCACATAAAGGAGTGGAGTTGGAGGACTCTAGTGAATTCAATATAAGTGATCAGTTTTATCAATCCAATGGTAGTTGGATAGTTTAGAAGAAACTGGGTGAGGTTCATTGGTCATGGTGGCTTCCAGTAGATAGCAATCTGCAAAGTCGTTTGATAGTTCAGGAGTCACCGGGCGAGGATTGTTAGTCATGGTGGCTTCTAGTGGATGGTACTCCATAGATCCACATGAGAAAGAGATATCCATTTGATAGTATCTAGTTGTAACTCTATATAAATAATTTTCTTAGCATAATGAATATTTGAGCAGTGTAGAAAAAACAGGTGGTTTTTTGCCCTGAAGAGGGTTTTCCACCAAAAATATCAGTGTCTTTTATGTTGAATGCTTTCATGGTTTCATGTTTATGTTTTATGCTTTGATCTATTCCTTTGTGTTATAGTTTATGCATGATTAAAGAATATTACTTTGGAGAAAAAATTATAAGTGCCTTCACTACTAATTCACCCCACCCCCATCAGTAGTGATCTAATTTCCAACAATTTGTTACAGCAACAACACAACCTCAGAAGGTGTCCTTATCACAATGAAAATTCTTGCTATATTCTTGTAAATAGCCAACAAAGTAAAGGTAAAAAATTAATGCCCAAAACCCTTGAACTTTCTACCTACTTCAGATGGATATTTAATGCACCTGACCTCAGAAGATATATGAAAGACATGCTTGATTCTTGTGTATCTTGGAGGGAGATGAGCCTCAAATATATAGTGGATTAAGGGGCTCAATAGGGGGGGCGACATGCCCAAGAATATACAAATATAACCATACAAAATTTGAAATTTGAAATTTGAAATTTAAAATTAAATTATTTGGAGCCAAAGACTCAACACCCTTAGGGCCAACTTAAAGTATTTTTAATCAAGTCTTAAAGAAGGACCAACTAGGTTCTTTAATCCCATCTTGACTAAAACATGAAGTCGATATCATCAATTCATTTTGGGGTCCTTAACCACACTCTCAAGGCACAAAATTTGATTAAGTATATCTCCTCAACCCTGAGGACTTGTGAGTCATCCCACCTAAAATTAAAATCAAAATGACGAGAATCAAATAAAGGTGGTATTTCTTGCAAACAAAATGATCTTTCCTATCATTTTCTCCATCAAAGATGGGGCTTCTTGACCACACTACTGGAGCTCATCATCCTTCTAGGGGTTCTTGACTAGTGGAACTTCCAATCAATGCAATCCATAGATGAATATTAAGAGTGTTCAAAAATGATGTTGGCATTAATGACAACACCATTCAACAATATCCCCGTTTTTCATTGATGGAAACAAACATACTCCCCCTACGACTATTGTTGCCCTTGCCTCCATACTTTTGATCTTCCTTTCCTAATTTTTCTCCCCCTTTGACATCAATGGAAAAGGGTTACTCCCCTTGATGAAATATCTTCATCTGGATTCCTACAATATTCCTTTCTTCCTTTGGCTGCTACTCTCCCTCTGACATGTTGTACCTTCCATTAGCTAATTCCACCTGCCAATAAGATTACTAAATCGTTTTACCTTTGACACAAAGAAATAGAGACCTTCTTGAAAACTATCCATGACTTTATTTCTAAAGCTACTACTCCACTAAAAAAAAAAGTTGACTAATCTTCTGGTAATGCTAATTAATGCTCTGATAACTTCTTCAACATTGTTGAAGAATAGATCTTCAAAATTGTAACCATTGCTACTTAGACTCCCCCTCTTCAACATTCACAAGATAGGGAGTCATCAAGTTGGATTTTTCAAAATAATGTATGAACCAACTTTGCAACTATATCATGTTGAAACATGACATCTTCCACTGTAGATTCATAATGACCTTTCAAATTTACAAAACTTAAGAGCATAACCACTAGGAATTTTTCATCCACCTAATCCTCTTTCTTTTGCTTTCTTCTCCAATTATTCTTGTACCTGATATTAAATTTCTCCTTCATGGAATATTTCATCATGTATCTGCGATCACGAGCTATATGTCCATAGTTATGGAATTTGAAACATTCTACATGATCCCTGAAAGATGGAGCCAGTAAAAAATAATTTATGTTGACAAAGCCATTAGAACATCTATCTTGTGTTCCTGCAACCCTTCTTCTAGGGTTTCGATAATGTCTTTGATAATCATCTATGTCATAATTTTTTCAATCCCTAGCCATATTCCCAAATTTAGTACGTGAAAAATAGTAACCATTACACATGCTAGGGTACATGGGTGGAATGGCTTTCCTTGATGATCTACTCAAGACATTCTTTCTTGGAGGAGGGTCAATCCTTTGTTGTTTCGTGTCCTTGATTACCCCAACATGACTTCTTAGAGTAGCATCGCTTTCAATATTCTTTTATCCTTCACTTCGATTTGACCTTTAAGGGATATTTTTATTAGTATTCTTACCAATTTTAATCTACAGGGGCTTGGAGCTTGTGCCTTCATTGCATGGAGATTTACCTGCTTCTTTTTCCTTCATTTTTAACTTAGCAATTTCTCGATCCTTCTCATTAATGAGATGATTTTTCCTTTTGACATCTTGCATTTGCTCCTTCTACCATTCCTTGATCTTTTTTATTTCATCTGGAGTTGCACCAAGTTCACTTTTATTTTGAATAACTTTCCCCTCGTACTTATCAATATATTACTCTAATTGACTTGACAAGTTTTTATCTTTCTTTTATGCTTCCTACACTTGAAGTCTTAAGAGAGAAATTTCTTATTCAAGTTTACAATTTTCCTTCTCTATTTTTCTAAGATCACTTAAGGCATTGCTCAATTCTTTCTCCAATTCCTTGAATGCTTCTTCTTCATCATTATCAGATTCTTCAACTTGATAATCTACTTTACTTGAATAGTGATCATGATCATCTTCTTCTTGATCTGCATGCTTCCTTGAGTAGATATTGTGAAGCTTCTTCCAAAGGGCTTTGGCTGATGAGAATTGATCCACTTTGGCTTTCACAAAGTCTGGTAGAGATATTAGAATGAAATTCATTGCTTTTGTATTGTACCTTCTAGATTCATTTGTAGATGTGTCTCCAGAAACAATAGAGTGTCATACATCATATCCATGAGATTTCAAATAGCCTTCCATTATGGATTCCCATATATTATATTTGGTTTCTTCAAACTCGGGAGTTGGACCAACTTGATTCTCTTCATTATACATAACAAAATTTGAGACTATTGTAATACTAGAGACTTCCTTTGATCGATCGGATGTCTTCTTCTATGACTTTCCCATTTATGCACTTCTAAGATCTTCCTTCCAGCTATTAGGTTGCAAATAAAGGAACATGCATTGATACCAATTGTTGGAAATACTAAGAGGGGTTAATAAGTATTTCACTTAGTTAATTTTAAATTCACAAAGCATTAATTATCATTAGAATTACTTCAAAATATAAATTAGTAATAGTATTCAACAATGCACACCATCCAAGACAATACATAAGATATTTTTAGGTGGAATCCCTTTTGGTAGAAAAACCACAAAATGATTTTAATATAGATCTTAAGATTGCATCAACACGAAGCTCCAACTTCCAAGGTTCTTCGACAACAAATGGAAGGAGGCTCCAACCCCTTGATTTATCGTCTCGAACTGAAAGGATGCTCCAATTCCTTAATTTACAGCTCCAAGTGGAAGGACGCTCCAACGCCCTAGTTTTATCAACTCCAACTAAAAGGATGGTCCAACACCCTGTACAGACTCCGACCTGTCCTAGCACCACCCTGTTGCCTTGAATTGTTCTTAAGTTATAGCCTAAAGGAGACTCCACTCTTCTCCTTACACCACCCAACCACTTTTCTCAACAAGCCACCACTTTCCTTGAAGGTTCTAACCTTCAATTCACCACAATGGATCACATTTCATATATTTTCAAATTGGATCCACCTATGCTCAATGTTAATATATAAAATGAAACAAAACAACCCACTATCTCTATAATTTTGGCACAAGGACGTTAGAAATAACACCAACTCTCTCTGCACATGGATCAAACCCTATCTGGTCAATCCAATAGCATCACAACAACTTTGTCTCTATTGTCAATGAGAAAACCTTTGCTTCTACTCAAAATATTATCATACCCCAGTAGCATAAAATCAGTCAAGTCCATTGTCACAATCAAATTTGCTTATGCTCAACATTAATAGTAAACCCTAGATGGACAATGTAGTAGTGCCCAATGCTCTATGGTCAATAGACCTCAACAACTCTATCTTCTAAACCATACTCCCTACTCTTCATAGACATTGAGCTATCAACAATACTCTATACCCATCAATAACATTAAGTTGTCAAACCATAATAATAATAATAATATGCATACATCAACATTCTCTCATAAACTTTGTCCACAAACAGTGCATCTCACTATCAGCTCTAGAATAAATAAGGCATGTAAAGATACTTAGACTAGGATATTGTAGAATTATCTTATGCTCATAGAAATATATGGTTGCTTCAGTAATTCTCTATTCTTCAAAACAATAATAATACAAATAAACATTTGTAGTACACTCAACATAACATGGAAATATACTATCTTCTTACTAATGATTCATGAACAAAGTGGGTAGACATAATTGATTATGAATTTGATCAACAGCTAAATTCATTCATATGAGTATTTAATCTCATATTGTGCTCACACAAGGTAGTGTCATATATTTAACAGTTGTGCGTTCAATGCCACAAAGAAAAACCAGTATCACAAACTCTAGATTGAAGGATCAGCCAATCACTGGAAATTCTCATATATATTAATACCTTTACAATACACTTAGCCACATAACCATACATGGCAATACAAAATTCTGACAAGTATCATAATATCCTCCAAATCTATATATGCATGCATCTTAGTATCAAATCAGTTTCAGATTAACATTTATCAAGCTTATTTCGCCATGATCAAAGTATGTGTTATAATACTTATTCATGCCATATTTGTCCCTTTTGTGGCCCAAGAAACCATTCAAATTTAACTTAAGAAATCTTGAAGTCAACCTCAAATATCAATGTGTCATACCTCAAGTCTATTGATGGTTTCATAGTCCTACTTCCTTGTGAGGATCTTCTTACTCCGATATAGGAATTAGTTAAATGTAATTTCCTAGAAGATGTCTTCAAATTTAAGGTCTGCTTTAAAATGTCTTGTTTAGGATACTTCTTTTTATTGTGACTATCTACTGACATTTTAGATTTGGAACAAATGATAGATATTTTATCTTGTTGGTGTCACCAGGTATGGCTTAGGATTCCCTAACTTCCCCCAAAAAATTGATACCAAGAGTACATTGGTGTTGACGTCTAATCTTTGGGATTAGGAAATTATGTAAACATTGTAAATAGGAAAATAAGGTGAAGAAACATTGGAATTTGAATTCCAAGATTATCCCTTCAATGTATATATCAATAATCGCTTAATGCAAATCTCAAAAAAAATCATTTTGAGTTAAAAACCTGGCCTGACATGGTATCAAAGCGCAAGCCTAGATTAACCTCTTTTTGTAGTAACTCTTGCCATTCTATGATATATAATGTCCCTACTTTCTATGTGTTCGGTCAAAACGTTCCTATTCTCTGCATTGAACTAAAGGTTGTTAGAAAGACCATGTAATGGGTTTCATATGGACAATTGTTAAATATGGTGCTAGTGTGCATAACAATTTGTTGGCTTGATTTTTTTGAAGCTTTGCATTGAAGGTGTATGGTGCAGTGGTTGTATGGACCATGGGGGCTTCATTGAATGAACCTCTAGCATAGCATGTGAATTTGTGGCATACTAAAAAAACTCGTAGTTTGACTACATATTGGAAAATACATCTAAAAAACACTTTATTTAATCACCTACCAATACGAACTGAATTAACCTTCCCAATTTAAAATACCCCTACTTTCAATAGATATTATAAGTATCCATTTTTTCATTAACATTTTGTATACACCTTTATATTTTTCATTAAATTTGAGTACCATTTTTTATACACAACATATTAAAACCCTTTACCCCTATTATAAACTCAATATATTATATCATATTTTTCACGATATATATTTGCAATTCGGACTATAAATTCACTGATATAAAAACTGTGTATTATATTCCATAACTCCCCCCTATTATATTCCATAACTCCCACCAATCGTGAATCGAAATGTTGATTGTGTGTGGATGGTATGCCACGAGTTCATTTTTTTAATGGCGATGTGTTGAATGGTTGTATTCATGCTACATGCTCTATGTTAATTCTTTTTTGAATGCCTGAAATCCATGAAAATACATTGAAATATGTGATTTGAGCTCTTTGTTTACTTCTTTTGAAGACCGTGTGCTTTCTTAAATGTGTGTGTGATTACTCCTGTGTTGGCCTCTGCAGTGAGTTACATGATGTATGTAATTCTTTGTGTTGAATTATGTGAAGACTGTAAACTAGCCTCTGTGCATTGATTTCTCTATGTGAAGACCGTGATAAACCATAAGCCGAGGTATATATATATTTTCATGGGCATTGGTCATATGATATATAATATATATATTGGATGATATATGAATGGCATGAAGTTTGGTATGACAGGGAAAGTGCATACGTTGATATATGTGATGAGATATGAGTGGTGAGATATTATGAGTGAATAAATGTATGCCACATTAAAATATTAAATTATTGATAATAAAAAAATTATTTACATAATTAGTATTTTATTTAAATAGAAGATATTAAGAAAGAATGTGTTGTTTTTTATATCAAAGGTATATAGTCTTTTGTAATGATGCATTCATTCATCTCCGTAGATGGAGTAGTTCTTTCTGAGAAAGAGAACTACCATGAATGGTCCAAGAAAATAAAACATATGTTGATTTTTATTGAGTTGTGGAAAGGAGTTTGTGAAGGAAAAGGAAACAATCATCTTGAGAAGTCCACTTCAGAAAAAGAGATCGTCGTATGGAAAAACAAGAACAACAAGGCCTATGCCTTGATTTCAGCGTCAGTGAATGAAGAGGTGAGTCATCATATTACACCATTTATAGATGATTTTGTTCCTTTAAAGAAGATGAAAGAATTATATGACTCACACTTTGAGCTTGAAGTTGTTCAATTAATGATCAAGTTGTTTAATTTAGAATTGAAGGAAGATGACCCTCTCGCCTTAGCCACTAAAATAAGAGTCATTATGCATGATATAGAAGCCATCAGCATTAAAATGGATGTTCCTCTCACATATTTTGTCAGTGCATTGTATCCCACTTGTTCCCAGGCTTATCGAAAAGTAAATATTCTATTGTCAAGTGCCAACCTTAGAACTCGTTTATTTTCCACCATGTCCCTTAAATAAGCAATCCACCTTCTTTGACTTAGTAAACCAATCATTGAATGCATATTGGTGGTTAAGTATTTTCACTTAGTTATGGAAGCATGGGCTAAGTACAATCAAAATGAGAAGTGTACAAATCTTACACATTATTAGAAGTAATGTTAGCACTCATTTCCATTAATCCTCTCATTGACATTCACTATAGAATTCATTAAATGCCCCTCACATTCATGTTGTAGATCACTCATGATGTGTTCTTCATTATTAACATTATTATCCATTATCACCATGGAAAGTAACTGAATCAATACCGTGAAGAGGAAATTGCATAAGTTGGATAAAATATGGTTGTAGGTGAGCATAGGGGGCAAAACATTTAGTAACCCTTTACCCACCATGCATTTCCTACTCTTTGGATGTTCAAGATCCAAGTATCAATCTTGCAAAAAATCCTAGAATGCATATAGTGAATTGGGATATTTTTACCCACACTAGATATCAATGGAAGGAAGAATATCTATGAGGGATCATTGGGCACATATAGGGAAGATTGTTGTATGGAGAAATGGAAGAGGGTGGTATGGTTGTTTGATCATTGGATGACATGCCTGTAATGATATGTATTGAGCATGTTCGCTAATCTTAAAAGCATAAGGGTTGGGCTAAAAAGAGAGAAGTGTGTAGCTTTTATCCTTTCCCCTGGTGACCTCATATCTTATTTGGGAGTAAAATAAACACTAGAAACCTATGATTGGATTTAAAATTGATGTTACACAACTAATTTCCCAACAACAAAAAATCTTCAACTAAAAGATAAGTGCCTTATCATTATTTACAAATATTCAAAATGTGTTATTTTTTATGAAAAACTATTCATCTTACATGTTATGTATGAATAAGAATGATTTTGGTGATGTAAATTTAGTTTCCATGAATATATGTTAGACCATGCTTGTGTAATTCTATCACATTTTAATTATCACACATGTTTCTTAATTTAAATCCAATTATTGTATGGAGGTTGACTTAGTGTTATTGTGGGGGTATATGAGCTCTTAGGCCTAGAAGTTGAAATCCCTATTCATAGCTACTCATCTTATGGTTGGGAGTGATATGTATGGATGTTACACTTCCCTTGAACTTACAAATATGCAAAATGTGTCATTTTTTTTATGAAAACTTATGCATCTTACATGTTATGTATGAATAAGATTGATTTTGGTGATGTAAATTTAGTTTCCATGAATATATGTTAGACCATGCTTGTGTAATTCTATCACATTTTAATTAGCACACATGTTTCTTAATTTAAATCCAATCCTTGTATGGAGGTTGACTTAGTGTTATTGTGGGGGTATATGAGCTCTTAGGCCTAGAAGTTGAAATCTCTATCAATAGCTACTCATCTTATGGTTGGGAGTGATATGTAGGGATGTTACACTTCCCTTGAACTTACTCGAAGAACCTTAGCATTCAAGACAAAGGAAGCAAATATAAATGAATAAGAGTACAAGGAGACTAGTTCCACCTAACCCTCACATCTCTAACACAAGTATGTGTTTACATGAGTGAGCAATGATGATGACAACATTATCCTATATTTATATGAAAAGTGAGAGGCCTACAATTTAAATGACCTAATCCACCACAAACAACCTAACCATTCATTAGATAGGCTCACATGTGAATCGTTCCAAATCCATGTGATACATTTAAACGCTAAGGAATTCACACCCAATAAGCAAGGATCCAATAGTAAATGCTCCTTTAGAAGGGTCCAATGCCTCCTCCTAAGCCGTGTGTAACTCTAGGTCCACCACATTTACATGATCATTGCTCAACTCATTGATCATTAATTCAAGTACAATCCTCCATGCAAGCAACCAATCGTCCCCATGCCATATAGGGATTAGCACCCTTCTCCAAGATGCATAATGCTCCTCGAAAGTGAATCATTTTCTAAGAAAGCAACTAAACTCTCCGAGCATGCACCACGAAGAAAGCCATCATGTTACATAGATCTCCAAAGGAACGTCCCACACAAGTACCAAAAAAGGCATAGAAATCCATAAGTAAGTTATCTCCTATGTATATTTCCATCATGGCATAACCAAGAGTAATCAACACACTATGCAACTCACATCACGTTATACACTCCCATGCATGGTGGAAACACTTTTGGAGTAACCTCTAAAGCTAACAACTATAAATCTAATTTTAGTATCATTTACAAATACCTGCAAGGTATGGGCCAAGATGGATTCTATGATAAGAGTCAAGTGTAGTTAGCAATGGGAGACTAGTAGAAAGCTTCAAAGATCGAAAAAAATAATAATAATAATAAAAATAATAAAAAATAAATAAATAAATAAAAAAAAAATAAAAAATAAAAAAAATAAATAAAAAAAATAAAAAATGAAAATAGTGCAAGGCACTTCCTTTGATCATATGTTGCAACATTTGGCTTGTTGAAAATGTTAGTCTTTGAAGACAAATTTATTCTCACATTTTAATGTGCATCACAACTAAACACAATATTTTAAAGTTTTTAGGTTGCTCTAAGGATTCAAATTCTAAGAAAATTGACTCGTGACCCTGTTATAATTCAAGAGCCTAAGGACACTTTGATGGTATCAACCAAGGAATACAACCAATTCATGGGGAAGGAATTTCAAACAAATTTGATGTTTCTTTTGAAATGGTCAATAAATAAAGGTGTGACCAAGTTCCAAGTGTTTGGAAATTCCTCAATCGTTATTAACTAGATGAATGGGAAATTCATATCCTTCAAAGAGTGAAAAGAATGATGACAATATTTAATATTTCTTTATTTTGTGTCTAGGAAGAGCTCAATATTGATATTGATTCCTTATCAAAAGAGGGAATCCAATTCAATAATGACACTTGAATATCTACACTCAAAGCATCATTTCAATACATGGGATATAAACCCGGTATCTTCACAAAATCTCAAAATTTTATTTTCTATTCATGATATAGTGTAAGGTCTAAAAGCTCCAACCCCGAGGGTTATCTCAATTGGTTGAGTACTCATCGTTAAATCAATTTTTCTATTGAGAGGTCACAAGTTCAATTCTCTCAACACTCTCGGGGTCAGGCTCAATGGTTGAGTCGACAAGAAGTGACCACCTCAGGTGGATTGCCTGCTACAAATATTCCAAGGACATAGCAGTTACCAATCTTTGGGGCCTGTAAACCAAATTTTAAAAAGAGCCACGGGGTTAGCTTAATTGGTCAAGTATCCATAATTAAATCACCTTTTCTATTGAGAGGCCATGGGTCCAATTCTCTCGACACTCACAGGGTCAAGCTTCGTGGTTGAGCTCGAAGGAAGTGATCCCTTCAGGTGGATTTTCCTGGTACAAATATTCCATGGATGTAGTGGTCACTAATCTCCAGAGTTCGTGAACCACATAGAAAAAAAAATAAGTTGTAAAAAAAGCTCCATAATAGTTGGAATCAATGCTTAGGATGAAATTGTTTTGCTTATCGAAGTATTGTCAAGGATGATTATCAAGTTATTGAAGCATTAAGATTTTCCTACAATAATTTCTCGTTGATATATAATAAGATAGAGATTTATGAAAAGTGATTGCAAGCCTCAATTTGTGATGTTAAAAGAGACAACCTTCGTGATTTTTCTCTAATGTTATTAGCATATATGATATGTAATTGCATTTCAACTCACATAAAAATTATGACTTTTGTCGAGGAAAACTAAGACAATAAGTGAATTGTGTCTAGTTTGGGTGGTTAAGAGGAGTTGTTATCCTCTCCACCAAGTTCAAATCTCACTTGTGGCATGTTTTCCCCTTGGGGGCCAACTAGGGTTGGCAATGTACCAACAACATCATTCTTGCTTTAGTGCTTGAGGGGCGGGGGGGGATGAAATTTTTCCAAACAAAAACTAGCTCGATCAATTGAACCATCAAGAAGACCATAGTTTATGCTCAAGCTCAATTGAGCCCATCAAGGTCACCAACCACTACTACAAGAATGGTTTGAGCCAGCGAATTGCCATCTATATATTCTAAGGAAGAGAGATGCTTTATTAACTTTATAAATTTCAGGATAGCTTCACACACCTTTAAAATTTCATACACCTTTAAATTCAATAATATTTGTTATATAAGAAGTTTAATATTCTACATTATTGACCATTCAAAATATTGGCATATTTTCATTAAAATTAGTAGCTTAGCTCATTTATATATTGTTATTATTACATCATTTCAAAGTACATTCAATTTTTTCACATGCAACTTTGAATAGATGGTGATTGGGTTGTATTATTAAAGCACTTTTTGATGTTAAGATCATTGATTCAAAATCCATGGGTAGTCAACCACTTAACCAACAAACACAAAAAAGTACATTCATTTTCAAACATACTACGTCGTAATATGATTTCTTAAATTTTAAATTCAATATATAAATATCCATGTATTACATTTTTTTCCTATATTATAATAATCAAGATTCTTAAACTTCTAATGTATAATATTTTTGTTAAAAATATGATTTAATTAAAAGCACAATTTTATATCATATACTACTCACCAAAATTTAATTTTCTTGAAGATATAAGCAAATAATCAATGATTATGAAGATTATGATGGAGGCGGACAAAGGATGGAGCTCCAGATTGATCAACGGTGGGAGAGTGGATAGGGTTTCTACTACACAGCCTGAAGCTCCACAGTGATCGTTTCCATCCTCATAGTTGCGTTTTCACCTATACCATCATGGTCGACATTTTCTCTTCAATTTTGATGTCAATGGAACGCACCTTTCATTGTCCTTTGGATTTCCTGCAAGATGTCGGACATGGACGAAGATGTGGTGGATTATTTCGCGGACCCTAACCCTTGTGAGCCTATCTGGACAAGCCCTATCATTCCGCCAGAGTCTATGATTGATCAGGCACTGGGTATGCCATTTCCGTCTTTTTTTGCTTCTCCTCCATCATGCTCTGACCCCAACCCTTTTACATCCAGTCTTCCTTTTTCCGATTTGTTTATTGACTCTCCGGGCCTTGACTTCCCACCCCTATCTCCGGCTAACCTTCACCTACTTGCCTCGTGCATTCTTCCCTCCCCCTCTTTTGACCCTTTGCCTTCGGTTACTCTACCTCACCATGTACCCTCTGACTTCCCCTCCTCTGTAGGGTTTGACACTGCGGCGAGCACCTCCAATCCATCTTCCATCCCTTTCACCCATTTTGCGGCAGAGCAGGGATCCACCACCTCACCTTCAAGTTTCTTTGTCGCGCCGACGATAAACCCCCGGGATAACACCTCTCTACCTCAGCATGAGAATCAAGGTGCTTAGGACCCCTTGCAAGACCATCTGATCGCGTCGCGTACTAGTAAGGTCAAAAAACTGAAGTGTGTTAAGGCTTCCCGCAAGGATTTATCATTAAATTTTAGCGAAGGGGTTCAAATGGGGGAAGTTGTTGATACAACTAGCAAGGAATTAGTGGGAAGAGTCAGAGGTTGAGCTTATTCTGTTGTACACCTTCACCTTTGGGTCATGGAAATTTGGGGAAATATCTTCAAGGAACTCCCAAAGGTTACTACTCTAGCTCAGGGATGGTTTGTGCTCGGCTTTGAAAGGGAGGAATACACCTCTTGGGCACTCTCTAGTTATTGGCATATTGAGATGGCCCCAGTTCTGCTCAAGCATTGGAGCCCATTATTCAATCCTAAGCGGGAACAAGCTGGTGCTGGGCCACTCTGGGTCAGGCTTCCAAGGTTACCCCTCCATTTTTGGTCTAAAGATATTTTCACTCACATTGGGAATGGGCTTGGGACTTTTTTGGATTATGAAAAGACCTATACCACCTCTGGCAATCGATCTATGGCTCGCATTTTGGTATACATGGATACCTTAGAGGGGTTGGAAGAGAAAATTACTCTGCACTGGAAGAGATTCACTCGTGTACAAACTTTGGATTATGAAGGTGTTTCATTCAGGCATTGAAGGTGTCATAAGTTCGGACACCTCTATGAAGAATGCCCTCTGATCTGCTTGGTTGCCACTCCTTCCAAGGAAGTTGAGGATGATGCTCCTGTTGCACCACATCTATTGTAGGTCAAATACCTCGGTCTAAAGATCCTCTGACGACGGAGTGCGAATTGACTTAGCTACCAACTTCGGACTCCCCCCGTCCTCCTTCCCCACCTATGACAAGATCTGGGGCTACAGCCATGGTCGCTCACTCATCGATTACTCCTCCACCTTTTTTCTATGTTTCTTCTATTTCATTAAATTGTTTTGTTCTGCACTTGCATAATGCATTTGCATCTATGTCGGGCATATCTTCCCATGTTATTACCTGCCCCCTGGACCTCCATCAACCTGTTTTTTCAACTACTCCTCCATCTATCCCTGGATTGGCACATTCATCCCCCCCCCCCTCGGATCCTTCAACCACCTCTAGTCTCTCTCATTCATACAATCTTCAATCCTGAGTGCCACATCCTCATTAGCAAGCCGAGATTGGATTGACCTCCCCTCCCCGCATTTCCAAGAACTCCAGAGGTCAACAATCACACATTTCAAAATCTATATGGTAGGTTGGAGTGGAAGCGGCACATGGCAGACAATCTACACTTGATTGGGTACTTAGAGCTCCGAACACACTTCCTCGACCACCCCCATGAAGTGGCTCTCCTTTAATTGCAGAGGTTTGGCTAATGCTCCCAAAAAAGTAGCCCTCGGGAGACTGTTTGAATCTGAGACTATTGATATAATTTTCCTTCAAGAAACCCTAGGATTGGCTGATCAAGTCATTCTTGTTCTAAATTCATTAAATCCTGGTTGGACCTTTCATGTCCTTGACGTCATTGGGCGATCTGGTGGCATTGCCATGGGCATAAACCCTCGCACTATCAAACTCATTGCCTCCTAGGGAGGATCTAGTTTCATTGGTATGGAAATCTACTCCTCGGAGTTTGGTATGGATTTTAGGATTATCAACGTATATGCCCCCTATCACAACAGAGTTTTTTTTTGGAATCTCCTCCTCAATTCATCATTAGTCAAAACTAATAATCTCACTTTGGGTGGTGACTTGAATTTCTCCATTGGATGTGGGGAATAATGGGGTTGTAATGCACAAGTGGATCCCTTATCAAACACTATGGAGCATCTTCTTGAGCAACACCACTTCATCGACATTCCCGTGAACAAATATCTGCCTACATGGCGCAACAGAAGAATAGGGAAAGCTTCTATGGCCAGGCAATTGGATAGATTCCTCGTCAAGTAACCTCTGGTAAAAACCATATCCAGTTATAGACAATGGATTGGATCTAGTGGCATATCTAATCATTCTCCCATCTTCCTGGAACTAACGGGTCCTTTTCAGAAGCCCAGGGCCCCTATCAAATTCAATTCCACCTAGTTAAAGGACCCCAATTACATCAATTTGGTCACGAATTATTGGCGCTCTCACCCACCTGTACTGGAGAGAACCATTGCTAAAGGTTTTTGTCATAATATACTAGAAATCAAGAAATTATCTATTAAATGGGCAAAAGACAAACGTGATCGGGATGATCAAACTCTCAGTTCCATTGAATCCAATCTAGCAGATCTACTGAATGAGCAAGGTCGAGGATTCATATCTGCGGAGGCAAAATCAATTCTCATTGACCTGGAGACTCAAAGATCCAAAATTCTTAAAGAACAGGAAGAAACATGGCACCTTAGAAGTCGAGTTATTTGGCTACAGGCTGGAGATGAGAATACCAATTTTTTCCACAATTATGCCAAGGGAAGAAGAGACAACAACACCATATGGCACATGCCTTTAGAGGATGGTCAACTCGCAAAATCATTTCAACAATTGGCACACCTGGGCAATTCTCATTTCCAGAAACTTTTTAGGGCTCCCCTCGGTGCCTCTCTTGCCGAAATTGTTTGGACTACTGGTCTCTTCCCTTGGTTTGTTAAACGGAAGAGGTAGAGGAGATTACAAATCTTGTTTCTATGGGAGAATTGGAAAGCACACTAAAATGGTTCAAAAAGACAAAAGTCTGGGACCAAACGAATGGACCATTGAATTTTACTTGGCCTTTTATGATACCATTGGACAAGATCTCCTAAATTTGGTGGAGGACTACAGGATAACTGGGAGAATGTACAATGCAATCAACTCTACCTTCATCGTTCTCATCCCCAAAGTTGACTCCCCTCTATCATTCAATGATTACAGACCTATATCGCTATGCAACTACCTATACAAGATCATAGCCAAGATAATTTCCAATTGACTTAAGCATATCTTCTCAAATCATATATCACCAGAACAATTTTCTTTCCTCCATAATAGACAAATACATGAAGTTATTGGCATAGCTCAGGAGGCCCTCCATTCCATTAAGACAAAAAATCTTAAAGGTTCCATCATCAAAATTGACCTATCAAAAGCCTTTGATCAAGTGGCATGGCTCTATCTTAGTATGCTTCTTACCCATTTAGGCTTCCCCCTTACCTTCATCAATTGGATCATGTGTTGCATCACTAGTGTCTCCTTTAGTGTCCTGGTCAATGGATCTGCCTCCTATTTTTTTCATGCAAAACGTGACCTCGAAATCCCAGGTTAGGAAGGACCAAGGTTCAAGATAAACTGAAAAAACCACAAAAAGAAAACAGATACCAAGTGTTAGAAAATTTAGTAGACTTGGAAAAGCCAAATGGAATTCAACTGGTGAAGGCAAGCAATGAAGCGGGGAGGAAAGAAAACCTACAGGAACAACAAACCATGGTTCTGGTGGAAATTCCTTCGCTTTCGCAGAAACAGTAAGGAGGAATGCTGAAGAAAGTTAACGGACACCGGAGATGTCAGATCAACCTGTAACAACAAGGCCTCAACTTGAGGTCCAATACTCAAAAACTGAGCTATCAAATTCGTGGGACCTGGATGTACATGAACAAGCAAGGGCTCACCAGAGGGGAAGAAATACCAACAGTGAACTAAGGGACTTGGAAACGCGGAGGGAGAAAACCAGGGGAACACACACAACCATGGATGGACTCTTATGCCAACCCAAACCCAGCACTCCCAGTAAATCCAGACTCAACAACCCGACTAAAGGCCTAGCCAAATACAGTACCCATAATAAATGATAATAATGTCATGGAACAACCGAGGGTTAAAGAAAAACCCAAGGGAAGCATCTTTAAGAGACTTGTTGAGATTGGAAAAGCCCTCGATACTGTGAATACAAGAAACTAAATTAGAAAGTGATCAAACTCCAACGCTAGGAACAAGAAATCAGTGAGGTAGTGAAGGAATAGAAAACAATGCAAGGGTAGCTTCAGGAGGAATTTTAACTCTTTGGGATCCTGGAAGGATTGAGTTACAGTAGGTAGAGGTAAGAAAACATTGGATCTTCACAATAGTAAAGGTAAGGGAGCTTAATTTGGTATTCAGTTATAAATATGTATGTTCTTGTGAATTTGAGAGAAAAAAGGGAATGTTGTGATTCCTTGAATGATTACCCTGAAAGAACTGAATGCCCCAATACTATAGTAGGCAGATATCTTAATATTACTCTGTCACAAAAAGAAAAGAAGGGGAGGAGAAATTCAAGGGATCCCCTTCAACTTTACATAGAAGGATTAATAACCAGATGGGACTGGGTAGATATCAAACCAAAAAAGGGGTATATGCTTGGAAAAACAAGCGAATAAGAGCAAGGCACATCGCAATAAGGTTGGACAGGTTCTTAGTTCAAAGCCCGATCAACCTAGCTTCCAAGAAGCTCGAGTCCAAAATCCTACTCCTCCAAATATTGGATCACAAGCCTATCACACTCTCCATAGAATCAATTGACAAGGGAGGTCCAATTCCTTTTCAACTCAATTCCCTTTGCCTTTAACAATATAACTTTTAAGAGGTGGTAGCCTAGGCCTAGAATAAGTTGGTTACAAGCTCACCCTCATATGCATGGCAGGAAAAGCTACAAAACACCAAAAAAAAAAAAAAAAAATCACTTAAGGAGTGCGTAAAAAGAACTATAAGGCCCCCCTCACAACGAAAGGTGGAAATTCTCAAAGAGATGGAAGAAACTCACGTCATAATATACCAAAGCTAGATGACCCAAGAATTGCTAAACAAAGAGGCAAATCTTACTTCTACTTTATACAAGGATTTCAGGGATGAGGAAGAAAAATGGCACCTAAAATCTAGAAGCTTATGGTTAGCAATCGAGCAATGAAGCACATTGTTTTTTCATAAACAAGCCAAAGCCAAGGAAATGGTGAACAAAATCACATAAATCAAGGGACTGGATGGGCTAAATAAGGTCAAGAAGACATTTAGCAAGAGGCCACCCATCACTTTGGATAATTATATAAGGAAAGAGAATCAGGAGAGGAAGAGGTCACCCGTGAAATGCTGGAAGGAATTCTCAAAACAATAATATATCAAGCCAATAAAGGATTGACAGACAAAATTTCGAACAAAGAAATTTAGTAGGCTATTCATGAGCTACAATTGGATAAGGCACCTGAACCAAACGGGTTTACCATCAATTTTGAGAAGGCCTACTAGAAAATAATCAAGGACGATCTTTGGCGAAAGATAAATGACACCCTTAGGAACAAAAGAATGGACGGAGCCACAAAATCATCCTTCTTGGCCCTAATCTCGAATGATCAAAGCCCTACCTCCTCACGATTCAAACCCACCTCGTTGTGCAATACTTCATATAAAATTGTGATCAAAATAATTGCTTGAACATTAAGGGGGTTCCTGACCAAATGCATCTCTAAAAACCAAAGGCAAATCCTGGATAACATTATCCTGATTTAAGAAGTTATTCAGATGAGCAGCATAAGTAAAGACAAAGGAATGATTCTCAAGATTGACATGATCAATGCATTCGACTGGGTAATACACTCCTATATCTTTCAAATTTCAGAACATTTCAGTTTCTCATTTTCCTTTGTTAACTGGGTCAAAGCCTGTATAAGCAACCCTTGGATAGCCCCTCTGCTGAATGGAAGGTCATGAGCCTTTTTTCCTCTCTCCAAAGTATAAGACAGGGCTACCCCCTCTCTATTATTATATGCTCTAATGGCTAATACACTGAGCCGGAAATTGGAGAAGAAAAGAGTAAGTGGTAATATTCCAAGACTTGAGATAACCAAGGGAGTTAAGGAAATAAATTATGTGCAGTTTTCGGAAGACACTCTGATGCTAGGAGGAGCCTCTGTTATAATGGTTAATATTAAATAGATTCAAGTAGGTGTTGGACAAATTCTATGTGGCTTTTGAAAGCCTAGTTAGTAATGAAAAAAGAAAGGCCTATTGTTGGAACATTAGCAACAGGACCTTAGCAAGAATAGCAGGAAAATTGGGATTTCAACCAGAGTATTCTTGGTCTTCATTCTTCATTCCTAGTATTACCTAGGGAAAAGAGTGCTAATTCAAGCAGTTGTCTCCTCGCTGCCAATATACCAGTGTTTTGTGCTCTTAGCTCCATGGAGATTCATTTGCCAATTAAAGTCGCAAATTAGGAATTTCCTCTAGCAAGGGGGTAAGGAGAGTCAGCGGAAGATGCACTTGGTCAAGTGGAGAAAAGTCAAAACCCCAATTTCCAAAGGGGGGCTCAACATTAGAGACTTATAACTTAGCAACAAGGCACCAGGGACAAAAACGCTCAGGATAATTACAGATGGGAAAACAGTGATAGTTACAAAATATTTGAGGAAAGGTCAACTCAGAACTTTGGAGCAACAAACTTTCGTGACAAAAGGAACAATGATCTGGAAAAAGTGTGCAAAATCCTTCCCCCTAATCAGTAATCACCTTTATTGGATCCTTGTGAACGGTGCCAAAATAAGGCTTTGGACGAACAAGACTATGAATTTACCCCCTTACAGAACTGCCCAAATTCAATTAGCTATAGGATTTCCTATCTTCAGTAGGGGCCAACAAACTCATGGACCTAGGGGAATGGGATGGAGGCCAGGAGCAAACTTGGACAAGATGAAGAAACCTCCCAATTCCTGAGGAACTAAAACCTTCATGGACTAAATTGCAAACCCTACAGAATATTTGGATACCAATTAACAAAACAGCAACAAATAGCAGAGGTTGGAGACCAAAGGGGCATTACTCGGTAAAACAAGGCTACAAGCTCCACATAGTCCTCACCACTACTGCAAATAGTAGCCAGAAAGATGTTTGGAGAAAGGGGGATATGCCGAAGGTTAATTTCTTTTGTTGGACAGTCTTCCATCATAAAATACGTACAGGAGAAAATCTAAAAAGAAGGGATGTCTAAGGCCCCTTAATCTGCCCACTTTGTCGAGCCCAAGAGGAAATGACCCAACACATCTTCCTTGAATGTGAGGTGGCAAGGCAGGTTCAGACACTGGCATTTGAAGGACTTCTTACCCCAGTTCCAATTTCACAAGATATAATGGGCATTTTTGAAAATAGATATAACACCTATACTAACTATGATAGGGGAACCACTGTTAGAAAGGGTATGGAATTCTTTACCAAAATACCTGCTCTGGAAGTTGTGGGTTGCCCGCGACATTGCAATCTTCCCAAATGAATCCTGGCTCCCCTCCTCGATAACGGCCAAGGCAATCAGGCTCCTTAAAGATGCCATGAGCACAAAATGACCAATCAACCAAGTTAAACACAAACTGAGTAGCCGAGAAAAAACGTATTTGAAAAACTTCCAAACCCCCTAGGCAGCCCCTGGAAAGCCTTTACCACCTAGAGTTGAATGGCTACTAAGAAAAGCAAGGAGAAATTGACCAAATGGAGAAAGAGCACGAGAAATCTTTGGTTACACTTCAACAAGGTGACAAAGGAAACCCTGGAGCGGGAGTCAGAGGGATTATTTGGGACCCAAGAGGTACCATAACTTTGAAATTTCCACTCAATATGGGAACGGTGACAAACAAAGAAGCAGAATTGACCACGCTTTGTACAGGGATGCAATTTCTCGCAAAAAAAACAAAGGGGGCTATAGGAGTAATCGAGGACTCAAAGATCATCATCGACAAACTAAATTTTCGAATGAACTTTACAAACTCTAAACTACAGTTCCTAATCACTATGGTGAGAGCCCGGGCAGGTTATTCGAGGAGGTAAGGTATTATCATGTATTGCGAGATCTAAATGGCCTAGCACATGCGCAAGCCAACTTGGTAATCTCGCTTACACTTGGAGAACTATGCACTCTCACCCCTTCCTTCTCCCCAGAGGAGGTTGACAATCCCTTGTCGTGAAAGTTGATGCACACCACTTGTGGCAGACCATTTCCCAAACGAAATCAAGTGGCAAAAAGATAATCATCATGAAAACATGAGGTGCGTCAATGGGAAGGCATTAATGGAAATTACTAAGGCAACAATTGATTGAAGAATTCGTGAAAACATGAGGTGGGTCAATGGGAAGACATTCCCCATCAACACAGACACAGAGACAAAGATGGAAATTACTAAGGCAACAACTAATTGAAGAATTGAGAGCCATCCTAGTCAAACTGTAAGAAAAAGCCATCCATCTAAGCAACACATACGATGATCGTGGAGGATTTAACGAGGGACATACGGCAAGAAAAGATCATGCATGAGATTAGTCGCAAATCTGTTTAGGCACTTAGAAAATTTAGCCCTCAGAAAATTGGTTAAAACAAGTGACCGAACAATCTATGCCCAGTACTGGAGCTTACCCTCTCATAATGTTATCACATACAGAACCGGCGATTTAGCATGGGAAGCAAGGGAGCTTTTGGTAAAGAGTTTGGTTGCATTTCATAGAAAAGGGTTGCCAAGGAGGAAGATTGTTTTGGCATGCACGGATTAAGACAATTGAAGCGGGAGGTCAGCCAGAAGGAGCACGAGAAGGAGGAGACATGGAACTCTCTTTACATGGGCTCATGCACTCTTGGCAGAGAAAATGCAAGAGATTAAAGGATGGTGTTCAAAGGGTGGTGGAACTCAAGGATCAGTTAGAAATAAAAGCAAATTAGGTAAAAACTCTAGAAAATGTGGCAAAGATGGAAGCACTCCTGGCCAAGGTCCTATTGCAACACCTTGCAAGATTTTATGGGCAATGGTGTGTGGATCATTAATCCTGCAAAATAAATGTAAGAGGAAAAAACCCTAGGCAAAGCACCCCCTCACTTCAAGGGTTAAGGAAGCAAACTTAGGGTGTATTTTTTTGAAATTTTGGCTAGGGAAGAAGAACAAGCACTCAATCAGGAACAAGAACATTGACAATAAAAAATCACAATGTATTATGGTGCATTTTATTGCTATGAAATTGATATGGAATTATAATGAATTGATATTCTATAAGCCCACAGATTATGTTAATCTTCCAGAAAGCAAACTAGATTGGCCACGAGCATAGTTATAACCTCTCCGAGTTAGTGGTGAAAATCCACCCTCCCTTTTTTCATTAATAAAGTTCACCATTTTTATTTTTTTTATTTTTTATTTATTTTTTTGCTGCCTGGGCTACACACGCGCATGAGCCTGCTGCTTGACCTAGAGGGTTCCCTCTTTACATGCAGCCGCCACTCAACAACCTCCTATTGCTGGGATTTCAGAGACCCCTTAGAGGAGGGTGATCCTCTATCAGATCGACTCCAAGGAAATGAAGAATTCGTTGAAGCGTTTTCCTCCCTCATAGCAACGACAGGACCTCCAAGAATCAGGCCAACAGTAAACAAGTTTGTTAAAAAGCTCGATTATATCCCAGAAATATCCCTTCCTCCTGCTCTTCCTCGCAGAGCAGCTTTGTCACTCGTTGAACATGGTCTAGTGGGTCAATGCACTAAGCTATGGCCGTCCCCCAAATCAGTTCAAATATGGATTAAAAGAAACTGGAGCTCAACCATCAATGGGAAAATCGCAATAAGGTTCTGTGGAAAGGGATACTACACCTTTCATTTTGAAACTAAGGAAAAATAAGGTTTTGTGGAGAGGGATACTACATCTTTCATTTTGAAACCAAGGAAAATAGAGATTTGATTTTTAGAAATGGCCCATATTTCAAGGTTACCAGAGGACTATATCTAAACCGATGGACCCTAGATTTCGATCCTAAAATGGATGTGCCAAGTGCAGTGCCAATATGGGTCAGATTACCCCATCTCCCTTTACACTGCTGGGGAGAGGAGTCAGTAAAGGCCATAGGAAATGCAATAGGAAAATATATAGATAGATGTGAACCGAAAAACAATATGCATGCATGTGCCAGAATACGCGTGGAAGTGGATCTAGGAAAAGGACTCCCAGAAACGATAAAGATTAAGGTTGACCAATGGACACACATACAACAACTGGACTATGAGTAGATTCCATTCAAATGCAAGGTATGTCACGAAATGGTCATTTTAAAAATAGATGTTCTAAAAAAAAGAAAGCGAAAATGTTGAGAAACAAGTAAAAGGAAGGAAACCCACCAACAAGCAACTCCCCCCACCATCTTCACAGCCCCAGGAATCAAATGAAACTTCCTCACCATCTCCCTCCACTACCATTCCCTCACACCTCACAAATTCGAACCCCTTTGGGCCACTAGAAGATACTGCAGAGCCCCCCTCAGCTAGATCCCCACCGCATTCTCCCAACCCCCTTA
The DNA here is from genome assembly GCA_000404065.3 of Pinus taeda. Lineage (NCBI taxonomy): Eukaryota > Viridiplantae > Streptophyta > Pinopsida > Pinales > Pinaceae > Pinus > Pinus taeda. The sequence continues at coordinate 33,734 of APFE030492167.1, read as the reverse complement.
TTCTCTCCACCATCCCTTCAATCTCTCGTTCCCCTCTCCCCCCTCCATTCCCCCCCTTCCTCCCCCACCAGTGGGTCGTATCTTAATTAGAAACCAATCCAAAGAGACCATACAAATCAATGAATGTAAAAAAAAAAACAACAGAAAATCCAACAAGGAAATAAGGGGTGAAGCAGCAGCCAAAGAGATGGCTCTAGGTACTCAACAACCAATGGACTCCTTCCTTGGGAAAAATACAGAAAACAGTGAGCAGAATCGGCAAAGAGGGAAGGGCATCGCCCACCAACAAACCAATAAACAATGATAGTGGTCTCTTGGAACTGTCGAAGTCTAGGCACATCCTACAAAGCAAATGTAGCAAGAAACATCCTAACGAAAGAAGTGTCAGACATTTTCATGGTCAAGGAGACCAAAAACAAACAATCAAGAAACTATAAAAATGATACAAAAGTTAAAAAATTATGAAGTAATAGCGCTTGAGGCAACAGGAGCCTCAGGAGGAATCTGCACCCTTTGGGAAAAAAGGAAATGGGAAATGACAAATCAAAAAATCAGCAAGCATTGGATCAAAACAGATTTAAAGGATCTCAGCACAAAGGAAAATTACAGCCTCATAAACATATATGCTCCAAATCCTTATAAAGAAAAAGAACAATGTTGGAACTCGGTAAAAGAAGTACTAACAGAAAGACAAAATGGGAAAATAATTTTGGGAGGTGATCTAAACTTGGTAAGAAAGATCGAAAAAAATTGGAGGGACTTATCATGCGATCCGTCTATTAGAAATAATACTAAGAGGGGGGTGAATCAGTATTATCAGATCAATAATTTAATTTTCAAAACTGATTTGTATACGCTACTTCAGCTTAGTGAACTAGCGTGTATACGCAACTGTACTTGATGCAACCAACATATATGCAGAGATCTTGTTGGACACCTAATCCTCAATGGGTTATTGTGGAAGCCGAATAGACAAAGTAGTCCAAGAGACCTTGGGATGTGGAACCCAACGGTCACAACAATGTACTATAAATGTATATCTCTTGTTAATAAAAATTGCACTCTCATGATTTATCATTCATATTTTTCTGGTTGCCCATGTGTGTTTAACATGGTATCAAAGCGGGCGATTGCTGGTCCTGCACCAATTTAAGCCACTTGTTTTGTGGTTTCTATATATATGTCAGTTTTGCGTTACCTAACCTCTGACTCTGCCTTATTCCCCTCAGACCTGAAATAACCTACCTCTGTCAGCGCTGCACATCTGTCCATACTGTCAATTTTTATAGCACTGCCTTTTCCTGTTTTAGCACTGAGGCTGACACGCCACCATTGATGAAGGTCCAGCGCCTGTTGAATGTGTTATGTTCGAAGTTTGAATGCGTTATGGATCGATATTGAATGGTATGCGTAACGCTGTCCAGTGGTATCAACGTTTGGTTTATTGAATGGTTTTTTGAATATTGACGATGTTGACTGAATGCGTTGTTAAATGGTAGTTGAATGCGTTTGAAATGTTGTGGTAGTTGAATGCGTTTGAGTATTAACGTTGTGGGTTTACTCACTGAAAAACCATGGATTCCACAGCTCTCTTAATCTGGAATCGAGTTTTCTCCACCTAAATATGTGCAGATCCATCCGGTAAAACTGTCTCATGAGGAGCGTGAACTCTACAATAACGTAGAAATAGAAGGCAGAAAAGTGGTTCAAAACTTCATTAATTCAAGCACCGTGCTAAATAATTATTCTTCTATCCTTCAGATAATTCTACAGCTACGTCAAATTTGTGATGATGCGTCGTTGTGCCCATCTGATGTGGAGTCATTGTTTTCGTCTTTCAAATTAGAAGATTCTTCAGGAGATCCCAATTTGCTGAAGAAATTACTTTCAGTTTTGCAAGCTGGAGATGACTTTGACTGTCCAGTATGTTTATCACCACCATCAGAGGCTATCATAACCATCTGTTCACATGTGTTCTGTAAGAAGTGCATTGAGAAGACATTGAAACATCTAAAGCCACAGTGTCCATTGTGCCGTAAGCAGCTTACAGCATCTGATCTTTTTAGTTCACCAAAGGTTGCTGACGAGAATGAAGTTACATCAGAAAAAGTAGCCAAAACTGGTTCAAAAATTAATGCATTAATAGCTCTATTGAAAGAGTCCTAGGATCATGATCCAACTACAAAATCTGTTGTATTTTCACAATTTCGAAAAATGTTGGATCTCTTGCAGGAACCTTTGGAAAAGTCAGGCTTCAAGTTTGTCTGTTTAGATGGGTCTATGCCTCCAAAGAAGCGAGCTGCATCCATTACAGCATTCATATGGTATTGAACTGAGTTTGTAGAATGGTCCAGCGTATAGTCACAAGTTTTGTGGAGTCCAACAAAATGTTGAATTTTTGAAGGGTTGTTGTGAGAAGTCAGAACAGTAAGCGCTGGAGAATTTAATGTATGATAGCGTTGAATGCTGAGTTGATAATGCGTGTTGCGAGTTTGACAAAGGAGAGGTAAGTTTATTGTGTTGGTATTCGATTTTAATCAGAGTCTGGTTGAAATCGATCAGTGTTTTAAACTGATATGCGTTTTCCAGTCTTGAATCGATTCAATTTGTGTTGAGTTTGGAGGATAAGATGTTGATTTAAAACATTCATATGGTTGGATAAGTATAATAAGCATGGGAATTTGATTTTATGAGCTTGATAAGCAGATTGGGAAAAGGCACATTTTTAATATTTGGTGCAGAAATAATGAGCCAGAAGGCGCAGTCCAGAGATTGATTCAAACAGGTAAGATATGATGGTGGTTGCATAAAGTTATAATGCATGTAAATGATATATGATCGTATTAAATTTCCAAACTCGGTCTTAACGCATAGGGCATTTGTTTGGTTGAAATTTGATTGTGAAATGAAATCTCATCTTAAAAGGCGCATGTACAAGATTGGACTTTGGATTGAATGATGTTTATTTGATATGAAAGCATGTAAACGGGGATTGGAAATGCAGATTGTAATTTGGGATGATGTGTATAAACACATGTGAATGTTGGTGATTAAAGAATGAGGGAATTAAGACATGGGTATGAATAAAGGAAGTATTCATAATTTTGATGCTTGAGACAATAAACTTAAAGGAATATCGTAAATTTTTATATTTAGGGAATCTTTCCAACCAGTTGAGCAAGAAGGTGTGTGAATCTTCAGTAGTTTGTTTGTCTCCTCACTTGGATATATCTGAAGAAGTGTTGGTGTAGGTACTTCAAATAATTATTTTATTAATTTCGATACTTGCATTCGAAAGGAAGATAATCCACAAGGGTATTGCCTTTTGATAGCCATCATTTCTGTTTTGAAAGTGATTATGCTAGGGGTTTTTTGGGAATGACAGAGTTCAATGTTCATAAGAATTGGGGACTGTTTATATTCTTTAAAGTTGCAGCAATTTGGCATTATTTAGGAGTTCAATGGAAATTGTTTCAAGCCAAGACTATCCTTTGTAGATCAAATTGGTGTATTTTCTTAAAGGTTGTTCATATCAGAGATTTTTATTGAACTAATTGAAGTTGTTGCCAGGACAAGTTCCCTTGGATTCAAGGCTGGTACAGGAAAATATCTTTTTGAGGCCTAAATTGCTTGTAGCTTTGTTGGAAGTTAAATTCTCAAGTGAATTGGAGAAAATTCATTTTTGAATGAGGAGTCTGTTTTCCGGATATCACCATTCTTTGTGTGTTGAATCTATTGCAAGCTTATTGATTTGAAGTCGTTGCCATAAGTTTATATAAAAGAGAAATTGGTCTCCATCTTTTCATCATTGTTTTACTATTTTTTGAGGTTAAAAATGGCTCCAATTGGTGCAATATTAGAGTTAGTGGACAATATAATATTCTCTACTATGGATAATACAGTGAAAATCAGCAAGGATTTTCTCTCAAAAATTCAGACATGTCTACAAAATGCACAGGAAAAGATTGATAGTTTGCAGCTTGAATCACAGCTACAGCAAGAAGAGCTACATCAAAATAGACATCATTCTGCACCTGTTTTTGTTCAGAACATTGAGACAACCACCCATCAGCAGCAAGTCAATAATGTTACAGTTCATTCAAATAAAGCAGCAGTTGTACATGTAGATGCAGAAACTCAGTCTGCACTTCCCAAGCCCATCATCAGACCTTGGGAACAGTTTGTCCACAACAAGCACAGAACTGGTCTTGGATATGACAAGGACTTTTCCTTTCATATTCCAAACTACTCAAAGCCCATTCAGTTTCAGAGTGTTGGATTTATTCATGACAGTTCACCTTCAGCGGTTCCAGATTCTACTCCTCTTCCACCGCAACAACAACAACAGATTGTGAAATGCGAACACTGTGACCGAGTTGGCCATTTGAAAGATCACTGTTTTGATCTTCATCCATGTAAGCATTGTCATAAAACCAGTCATTCT